>CM019150.1:111626263-111633763 GCA_009733165.1 Naja naja | reverse complement strand
ATTTGGGTTAGGGTTAGGGTTAGGATTAGGGTTAGGGTTAGGGTTAGGTTTAGAGTTAGGTTATGGTTAGGGTAAGGGTAAGGGTTAGGGTTAGGGTTAGGGGTAGGGGTTGGGTTAGGGTTAGGGTTAGGGTTTAGGGTTAGGGTTAGGGTTAGGTTGGGTTAGGGTTAGGATTAGGTTAGGGTTAGGGTAGGGTTAGAGTTATGGTTTATGGTTAGGTTAGGTTAGGGTTAGGGTTAGGTTTAGGGTTTAGGGTTAGGGTTAGGGGTAGGGTTAGGGTTAGCGTTAGCATTAGCGTTACCGTTAGCCATAGGGTTACCATTACGGTTTGGGTTAGGGTTAGGATTAGGGTTAAAGTTAGGGTTAGGGGGGACTTCCAGTGACGCCTCGGTGTGGCGAGGTAGGGAGAAATACTTGTGCTTCTCCCACCTCGGGTTTTCCATTCAAGAACGGCCGTTCGTGGCAGGGTGAGTCCAATTCGAACACCCTTACGAGGAGAAAAACTTGGAGCCGGTTTGGGAAGTGCGATCCCAAAAGGCGAAGAAGAGTTCCCGAAGTTCTGAACGGAAGAAGCCAGCTCAGCCAGAGCTGGCCCGAAGACGGGGCCGCGCGCCATTAGAAGGAAGCTGAAGGAGAAAGTTGCAGATCGGAAAAGAACAAAGGAAGCTTGGTGAGGAATTACAAAAGACTGGAAAGACCACTTAAGGGGGATTGTTAAAAGGATCGGGGCGAAAGCGGAAAAAAAGCGGCACCATCCTAGTGACTACCCCAGGAGAAAATAAAGCGGAAGATGAGGTTATAGTCCCTTTCAAAGAACAAGAAAGTGAAAGTCCTGTGAGAAGAAAGAAAGTACCTGGTGAAAAGAGGTCTTGTCCAACTGGAGAAAGTGCGGTCGAGGTTGGAAGAGATCCGAAAACGAAGTGGGTGGCAGACGAAAGAACTACTGGACACCGGGCAGTGACAGAGTCTCTGCGGAGGTAGCCATTGTGATAGAAGAAATAACGGAAAAAATCTAGACCAGAAGGGTGATTGAACGAAAGAACAGCGAGGAAAACGCCAACGCAGGAAAGAAAGAAGAAAAGTGGGAATCAGAAAACTTGAAAACTTGCAAAGATCGTGCGGTGTGACAAGGGTGCAAATCATAGTGACGGTGTAAATTCCTGTGCACCCTAGAACACGGACAGACTAGTGAACGAACAGAAAGCCGCAGAAAAGGGAAAGTTATAAAAACTAATCTAACCCAATCAACACTCGGAGAGTATCGCTGTTTACCAAAGGAGAAAAGGGAAAGGAAAATAAAAACTTTTCGGAAAGAAAGGACTGATAGAAAGGTGGACTAAATCTGTCGGTGAGAAGACCATAAAGAAGAGTCCCACCATCGTGATACTGCAATTTTGCGGCCATTGACATTATAACAACCTTGTTATTTAGAAAACTGGTACGAAGAACAGTGACTTAAAGAGCGGAAGTAGATCCCGATACAGCTTTACACGTATACCATTTAATTTAACTGTACCTTATATTATTTAACTTTGAAGAAACCTGATATAAATTATCAAATTATTAAGTATTAAGTTAAGAAAAAAATATATATATACATACATAGAGAGAGATTTATAATATAAATGAAAAGAATTCTATAGGATTGTTGTATTCTTACAAATGTTAATGATTTGAAATATTGATATTTAATAGCTAATATTTAACATATTTATTATCTAATACTTAAGATATGCAATTGATTTAAAACTTTTAGTAAGATATTATTGAAGGAAAATAGTTAAAAAATAGTTAAAAATAGATTATTGGCTGATATATAAGCTGTGATTTACAATAAGTAACTAACCTATATAGACCAATAAGACTTGATAGTTTCTTCTATCTTTCTTTTTCTTTATATATATATACGTATATTTCCTTATTCCATTTGATCTTTTTCTATACCCTGTTTTTCTTCTATATTTCTTTTTCTTTATACTCCCTTTCTTAGATTAATATAAACTATATGCAAGGAATGTAATGTGATATTAACCTCTGTCCCTCCCCCCCAAGATTATTAAGAAGGACATTAGACTTTAAAGTTAATGTCAAAAAGAGAAAAAAAGACAGATAGTACCCCCTTTCCTCCCTCTGGCTAGACTTAACCGAGTGAAATTATTGGAATAGAGGGGCCCCTGGTAAATGAAAATTGGAAACAAGACGTGGGGAAATATAAATAGAATTCTTAAGGAACAGCAAAAGATAATAAAGGAAATGTCAACAGCAACCACCACCATTACCAAAACAGGAAAAAAGGGAGTGACAATTGCAACCCCATCTACCCCCACTGTGACCTCCTCCCAAAAACAATAGAAGGGATGCTGGCCCCGAGAAGCCCAATGCACAAACCTCCTCCCAAACGATACAAAACACACTACAGACAATACAAAATATGATGCTATCAATGCAAGAAACAATGATAAATAACCATGTAGAAAGCAAGAAAGAAAGAGAAGAGATGAGATCAGAATTAAAAGTGAATTGGGAGAGATGAAGAACGAACTTAAAACCTTAGAGGGGAAAATAGGACAGTTACAGGAGACGACAAGGACAAATGAGGAGAAGATCATAACAATCACTAAACAAACAGACCAAACAGGGAAAAAGGTAGAAGCCATGGAACAAAAATCAAAGACCAATACAAGGAAACAAACGAGGCCCTGACCTATCTAGAAATGGATAGAGCCTCATATTATCTAAGATTTCAGAATATACAGGAGGAAAGGGGGGAAAACCTGACTCTTATAGTGGCAGAAATGCTGGCAACTATATTGCGAAAAGAGAGAGACCAGATGATACTAGAAATTGATGAGGCATATAGAGTCTTCACAAGTTATGCAAGAAGACATGGACTCCCACGGGAGGTTCATGTCAGATTTGTGAGAAAAAGAGTCAGAGAAATAATTTATAGATTGACAAGGGAAGAGATAATAAATCATAATGGTAGGCAAATTATAGTACTGAAACAAATTCCAAGAAGAGTGAGAGAACAAAGAAAGGAATACAGATTCCTCACAAACCACTTAAACAAAAAAACATACTATTTAGGTGGAACGATCCAGAAGGAATCCTGGTAACATGGGAAGGCAAAAGAACCAAAATTGACAACTTAGCTAAGGCCCAAAGATTCTATGAGCAAACAGGAGGATCAGAGGAGGAATTGAGTAGTAGAGAAGAGTCGCAAACGCAAGCCGGAAGATCTACAGTTCATATGAGAGGAGAAGAGAGAAAAGAGGGAGGGAGGGGGACAGAGAACTAACGGTTTGTGAAGAAGGAAAGAGGGAAGAGATAGGGTGAAGACCAGGAGTCAAACAACAGGTAAAACGTAATAAAGCTAGAAAAGAAACGACCAAATGGGAAGGGGAATAAAATTAATATCAATGAATATCAATGGACTAAATAGTCCAAACAAAAGGAAAAAATATTTGATAGATTGGAAAGACAAAAGTGGGATATAATATGTCTTCAAGAAGTCCACATAAAAGAGCAGGATAAAAGATATTTAGAGAATAGAAAACTGGGAAAAGCATTCACGGCTTTAGCAGTGGAAAAAAAGAGGAGTGGTACTATATATAAAAGAGGATATCAACGCAAAACTGATATATAATGATACAGACGGAAGAATATAATGTGGAAATAGAGATACATAACAGGAAGACTTTAGCCGTAGGAATTTATGCGCCAATAAAACCAAAAGAATTTTACAAAATTTATATGAAAAACTGATAGAGAATGGCAATCCGAGGATTTGTCTGATGGGGGACTATAATGCAATAACTGATAATAGGCAAGATTACAAATCTGAACACAAACAATACCAAAACGAAATACTTTACCAAAAATATTTTTGAAATGTCAGAGGAATTAGGATTGGAAGATGTATGGAGGAAAAGAAACCCAGAAATTACACAGTATACTTTCCACTCCAGCCCACACAAATCCTGGTCTAGAATAGATATGATTTGGATAAATAGCGAATTAAACAAAGAAATTTCGACACAAAAATCTTAACAAATATCTGGGCTGACCACAACCCAATGTCTTTAATTTGGAAAGAAGGGGGAAGGAAAGGGCGAAGATGGTCATTAAATACTCAGATTTTGAAAGAAGAAAATACTTGCAAAAAATTAGAGAGGAATTAATAAATTTTATAATTTTAATAAAAGAGGATACATCACTACAGAACATGTGGGATACGATAAAAGCCTATATTAGGGGAATATCAATTGCATATTTATCAAATAGAAATAAGGAAAGATGGAAGAAACAAGATGACTAATAAAAGAAATTGGAAAATTAGAGAACAAACAAAAAGAAATCTAGACAATGAGCAAATTAGAGATGGATTAATCCCAAAAAAACATGAACTTAATATACTTGAACAAGAGGAACTCCTTAGAAAGCTACAATATACAAACAAAACTATTTTGAACATGCAAATAACCGGGAGGTGGTTAGCATATAAATTGAGAAAAGAGGAACAGAAAAGAACGATACAATGCTTAGAGAATGAAAATGGGAATCTTGAGGCTGACTTGGAAAAAAAGAAAGAAGAAATTACTTTGAGGAATTATATAAACAAGAAAAAGTAGAAGTTTCCAAAATAAAACAATATTTAGGAGAAGGAAATATACAGAAACTTACTGATGAAGAAAGAGAGATGCTAAATAAAGAAATAACGATAGATGAATTAAGAAAAGCAATTCAGAAGCAAAAAAATAATAAAACACCAGGTCCAGATGGATATCCAAGTGAATTTTATAAAAAGATAGGGGACTGTGGAAAAGGATTTTTCCATGAGGTGGCTGTGCTCTTTCTACTGGCCTCCACCTCAGCCTAACTGAAAAGGTTTAAATAGGCCAATCACTACACTGTTGTGTTTGAATCTTCCCGGTTCTTTGTCAAGCTCCACCCCTCCTGACTCAGGACTATAAAAGGAGCTAACCCAGTTCTCTGACCCCAGTTCCAACCTAGTTCCAGCCTGTCCCAGTTCCAGTCTGTTACAACTGCCTGGGACCATTTAACTGGAAGGTCCTGCCTCAAGCCACGAGGAGGACTTTTGGAACTCCAGTCATATAGATGACTGCCTCAAGGAGAAAAAGAAAAAGACTCCAGGAAGAAACAAGTGGACACTGATGTATCTTTTGACTGACTTTTATTACTTCTGTACTTTTACAATAATAAATAGCTTTAGATTTGGATCACTGGGCTCAGACTTTTCTTTGGTAGCTTCACAGCAGAAAAAGGTAACGAGCCATCCCCCTTTAATATTACAAAAAACCCCAACAGGGACATATTAAATAACACACTCTTAGAAGTTTGTAACGAAGTACTGGCTAAAGCCAAAATTCCCAACACGTGGAAGGAGGCATACATAACACTTATACCTAAAGAAGAGACAAATATCAATCAAATTAAAAATTATAGACCAATATCGCTTCTAAATACAGACTATAAAATTTTTATGACAATTATGGCACAAAGATTAAAAGGAATCATTAGTGGAAAAATTAATACAGATTCAAAATGGATTCTTGCCGAGAAGACAAATTAGACATAATAAGAACAACAATAAACATATTAGAATACTATGAAAGCCATCCGAGTAATCAAATGGCTTTGATTTTTCTAGGCGCACAGAAGCATTCGATAATCTGAATGGGATTTCATGAAACAGCAAATTAATAAAATGAACTTTGGACATAATTTTGAAGGAATGATAACGTAATATATGACACCCAAAAGGCAAACATAGTAGTAAATGGAGAGACCACTAAAATGTTTAAAATAGAGAAGGGTCAGACAAGGTTGCCCTTATCACCATTGTTGTTCATCACAGTACTAGAAACACTATTAATTAGAATATGGGAAATGGAAACATAAAGGAACGAAAATTAAGAATCAAGAATACAAAACACAAGCATTGCAGACGATATGGTATTATGATAGAGGAACCTTTAGAGGCGGCCCGATATTATTGAAAGAAATAAACGAATTTGGGGAACTAGCAGGACTAAAAGTAAACAGGGAAAAACCAAACTACTAGTTAAAAATATAACAATTTTAAACAAAAGAAACTCGAAGAAATTATGGGATTACAAATAGTAAATAAAATAAAATACTTAGGAATTTGGATAAGGCAAAAACAACAATGCTATGGGAAAGATAATTATATAAAAATCTTAGAACAAATTAAAAAAGGACTTGGAAATCTGGAGTAAATTGCAAATATCCCTGTTAGGAAGAATCGCGACAATTAAGATGAACATACTACCCAAAGTCTTGTATCTATTCCAGACAATCCCAATATTAACAAACAAAAGTTTTTATGGATTTGAATAGAATGACAATGAAGTTTATTTGGATGGGAAAAAAGGCAAGAATAAAGAAAAAATATTTACAGGATGATAAAGCAGGGAGGATTGGGACTCCCCAGACTGGGAAATTTATTATAAAGCGCGATTTTGTTATGGATAAAAGAATGGTGAGGCTAGAAAATAAGAGAATGCTAACACTAGAGGCATGATTTACAAATAGGATGGCATGCACTTCTATGGAACCCAACTGACAAAGACAAAACATACAACGAAACATATAATACGCAACTCATTGATTAAAAATGGGCCGAAATAAGGAAGAAAAACTATATAAATACCAAGGTGGCTCTCAACAATGGAGGCAACCTTTAACCCAACACAATGGACTTAAATAAAAACTTAAATATTATCAGATATTGGATACAGATGGAAAAATTAAAACAAAACAGGACTTGGAACACAAGTATATCAATAGATAGTTGGGTTTATCTACAAATTAAAATGAGATACAACAAAGACATAAAGGAATATGGAATAGAAACAAAGAATACAAATCTGGATAAACTACTCTTGGGACCAGAAGAAAAATAATATCCAAATTAATAAATTATTATTAGAACAGAAGAAGGACAATTAGTAAAGGACCAATGGTAGCTTGGGAGCAAAATATAGGATACAATTTGGATCTGAATGACTGGGAAATATTTGAAGAAAATTTAACATACACAAAGTCAGTGGTACAAAGAAAATCAATACAAAATGATGTATGGTGGCATTTGGCCCCGCTAGACTAGCAAAAATATTTCCCCAGCAAACCAAATTGTTGGAAGTGCCAGGATAAAACTGGCACTTATTACCATGTGTGGTGGACATGCCCCAAATTAAAAATATTGGATGGAATCAAAATTGGATTGAGGATGTGATGAAGTGTGAGCTGAGTGGAAACCAGAACTGTTCCTACTTGGAATGATAAAAGAAACAATCTCCCCGGAAAGACAATACTGATCGAACACCTGTTAACAGCGGCTCGAATCGTTTTAGCTCAAAATGGAAAGAATCTTCAATTCGTCATACAGCAGTATAAAGAAAATGTATGAATGTGTAGAATTGGAGAGATTAACTCTCAAACTAATTGGAAAAGAAT
>CM019150.1:111605998-111625263 GCA_009733165.1 Naja naja | reverse complement strand
AACAGCCCTCAGAAGCTCCTCCAGCCTTTACAAATACCTTTCCTGGGGATTTCAAATGCAGGCAGTCATAACAATGTCATGTTTGGGAACGGTGGGGGGGCGTAGGTTGAAGAGATTACTTCTTCTTTCCAGTCATACAAAAGACATTCCCATCTGGTCTCCTTAAATCAGCTATAAACTGACATTACAGTCCTCTTGCAATATTGTATGTATGTATGTATGTATGTATGTAAAAGCTAATGGCTGTCCCCCTACAATGTTCTCTAAAATTAGATGAGAGAGAGAGGGAGAGGGAGAGAGAAATATACACATACATACACATAACATTGTAGGAGAGCAGCCACTATATAAAAAGCAGGAATCTAAAAGATTATAAAAGGTGCTTGTTTCATAAATCTGCCTTATCTCTTCCCTTCATTTACACTTAGCCTATTATTTTTACATTTTTCATTTAAACCATGGATGTTACCTTATCCTTCCTGCCACCATACTACCAGGGATCATTATTATCTCATTGTAACTCTGTGCCCTTAAAAACTTAATTTGACGATTCTGAAGAATTACTTGAAGATTCTTGAAGATTACTTCTACTTTAAAGCAGTAGACAAAGTCTCTTCCCACCCACCCGCATCAGTTAGCAACCATACCTGGCACACCTGCAGCATCAGTTCCTGCCCATCGCTCAGTCTCCCTTGCACCTTTTGACCAAGTATCTGGAAATAACTTGGGGAAGGATCCCCGCTATGTTTTCAAACCTTTGCCCCCCACCTCCCGCGCTCGCTGTGATCTCCACAGAATCCCCATCCGATTCTTCTCCGGCGGCGCTTTTGGGCAACCTTACCAGATGGCGATCCGGCGCTTCGGGTACCGCAGCCTCTCCAGACAGCCGAGGAAATGGGGTAAGGAGCGGGCAGCGTTCCTGGCGAGGATGGCCATGAAGACGGTGGGCTTCTGCAAGGCGGATTCCGGCAGGGGGACGAGGTGGGCATCGCCGCCGCCGCCACTTCCTCCGGTGTGCCGGCGACACAGCCGTTCCCCTTCAGCCAGAGCGCGAAAGGGCAATGAAGCAAAAGCAAGAGTAGGAACCGCCGGCGCGGAAGCGGCGGCGGCGCGCCGGATCGCAGCCATTTTTCGCGGGATCGCACCTTCGGACAGGGCTAGAGAAGCCGCTTCTTGCGGACCGGCTGCTACGGCGACAGGAGAAGCAAAGCTCCGCAAAGAGCTCCCGGCGTACCTGCAGGTCCAGCTGCACGCGAAAGAGAAGTGAGCGGGCGGGAGAGCTGCTCCAACTAAGACACGCTTCTTCCCCACCCCTTTCTTTTAATTATTTGCTTGAGGAGGAGGTTGGGGGGGGAGTTCTGCTTTTGCCAACGGCGGATTGGTGGCGGCGGCAAACCTGCAGCCAATCCTGAGCTCTTCGCTAACTCTTGACGCAAATCAAAACAAACAATGCGTGCTTTCTCATTCTTCCTTTCCTTTCTCTCTGCAATCGCCTGAAGGTCCCGGGAATAATGCTAATCGGAACCGACCAAGAACAAGGAAGAAATGGACCATGCGAAGCATCTGGCTAGCAGATTGGTGCAAACGCTTTTGGAAGTCCTGAAGAGTTTTTATGTATTCATTTATGTATATATTTCATTCCATAAAGGTCAGATGGTACAGTGGTCGTCTTGAATTATGCTTTTTTTTAAATTAAAAAATATGGGAGGGGACACCATCCCAGTGATATATTTCTAATCCCACTGATATATTTCTAATGCAATGTCGTTAGTATTTAATACAAATGTATAAAGAGAGAGAAAGAATATTCACAATTACCCTTTCTTTGGCAAGGACTTACATACACTTTCATCTTAAGTGGGAAAGGGAAACAGAAGGATAAATGCCGCTGAGTAATAAGCAGGCATATACAATGGAATGAAGGCTATTGCTGAGCACACTGGGTTGTATCCCAAAAATTGTAAGCCGCCCTGAGTCTTTGGAGAAGGACGGCATATAAATGTAATTAAAATAAAATAAAATAAAATAAAAAATCCAGAGTGTTTGTGCACTTCTGCAAGTAGTCCCTCATCTTCTCAGCCTGAAAAACATCTGTGACCCGGTTCATAGGCAATTGAATCCTAGACAACTGTGGTTCCCAATCTTCTCATTACTCAGTAGTATGCAACACAGATATGACAATGCTCACCTAGGAATAATGCTATTCCACTTGATGAAGTCTTCTCAGAATTTAGAAACTCACTTAACCATCTCCTAGCAATCCCAAATAGAAGAATGGGACGACAGAGAATGAGGTGGTTGGATGGAGTCACTGAAGCAGTAGGCGTGAACTTAAATGGACCTCAGAAGATGGTAGTGGACAGGAAGGCCTGGAGGAATGTTGTCCATGGGGTCGCGATGGGACGGACATGACTTCACAACTAACAACAACAACAACAAAGCAATCCCGTGCATCCAGTAGAATTGATCACTTACAAAATCTCCAGGATACAGCTCCAGGATGTGCATTTAGACAGCCTATAAAATTTAATTGGACCCAAGTGCACATTGACATTGGACTGAAGCAGAAATGGGTTACCACCCAAGTCAGTTATGTTAATAGCAACTGGACAACATCTACCTTTGCTTAATTCAAACAAATGAACCAAGAACAGCAAATTAAAAGGTTCTTTTCCTGAAATTATCTAGAATAAATAAATAAAGAAAAAATCATTCATATGGTATAGTATGACAACTGGTACAATATTAAAAATCCATACTGTCTGCCAGATGAAGAATAGAGTGGGAACCAAAGACATATCCAGACAATTTTAAATCAGTATTCTCAGTATATGTTTAATATGAGGATTTTTTCTAATTTATATAGAAGGTTCAAAAAAATTACATACAAAAAAATTACATTGACAATATGATCTCTTCTATTCCTCACCAGTTGAGACTAATAAGAACAAGTTCCAGAACATTGATGTATTGGGGACAGTTACCAACGTTACAGCAGCATAGGTAGTGTAGATTTTATTATATTGTACCCCTTTTATCCTCAAATAACTAGTTTGAAGCGCAGCTGTGGTGGCACAGTGGTTAGAATGCAGTTCTGCAGGTTACACTGCTCAAGTTCAATCCTGACTTGCTCAAGGTTGACTCAGCCTTCCATCTTTCCAAGGTCGGTAAAATGAGGACTCAGATTGTTGGGGGCAATATGCTGACTCTGTAAACCGCTTAGAGAGCTGCAAAGCACAGTGAAGCAGTATAGAAGTCCAAGTGCTATTGCTATTGTTGTTTATTGATATTGGGTCCCACTGCAGCAAATTTTAGCACTGCCATTAAGCCTGAGTTGTTCTCAAGTAAATATAATTTAAAATACAGTACACATGGTATAAAAAATAAAGAGAGCTCATAACAAATCTTAAGTCATAGTTCACTTAATCATAATATATTGGCTAAGGCACAAATGGCTTGATTTCTATGTGTTAAATTGTAAAATAATGGCTTATACGTAATTCTTGTATCCACATTATATATTAAGCTAAAATTAATCTTATCATAGCTTAACAAGGTCCAGCCAAATTGTTAAGACACTGAGATTCAGATCACTAAACATCTCAAATATAATAGTTCCTGCAAGTAGCAGTGCATTTAAATATATGAAGGACCCATTTTATACCAAGTAGAATGTAATTTTATCAAATCTGTAAGATACTACCTTTCTCAAATTATATTTTCAATTAATATTCCCTGAAAGCACAACACAGTCTTTTCAGCCTTTCCATTGATAGGAATAATTTTAGGAAGCACTTAATAAGACTACACTTCTATAATTTCATAATTGTAACACAAAATCAAAATAACTGAACACTCAGTTTCCATTCTTATAAAAGAAGTAATGAAAGAATGAACAGATGTTCTTTATTACTTTTTTCCTCCAGTTGAACTCAGAGAAGATCCCAAATTGTTTCCAGACAAATATAATCTTCCAATTTCTATTGAAGAAAAATACAGTTTAGATTCAATGATAGAAATGTTATAAGGATAATAATAGCAAAAGATTTGTAACTCCAAGAGTTTTAAAAAAATATTTTGCACAATGATAAAACTGGAAGTCATAAAAGTTAAAATCTTTCTCATCATATGATAACCATTATTTAGATGGAGAAAATCTGACATTTTCCTTTCCACAAAATCCTTCCAAGCAATTCAGCTATTCATTTGAAATACCTTAAAGGAATCTTAACAGCTATCCCCCTATCAACCTTGAAATAATATCAATATTTTCACCAGTAGGTTTATGGGTTTTTAAATTATCTTTACATTACTAGTAGTCTCAAGTAAATAGACAGAAATATTTACATCTACCAATAAGGACAATTAAATTTAGTTTCTTGAGAAGCCACATCATGCTGCTTAATATATAACCAGCACAGTAATTTAATGGATTGTAAGAGAATTTAGTGCTAGATTCCTAATTGTAATGAGTTTGAGGTACATAGATTTATCACATTCTCTGTTGTCTCAAAAATATGAGTGTCTTACAAATCAAGTGCTGCTAAAGAAGCGTTTTTTAAAAAAATCTGAATCCTCAAGAGGAAATTAAAAAATGAGAAAGAGATAAAGCAAATATTCTTAGGAATGAGACGTTTAGTTTCTGAAAAGAGGAACCCTAAAGCTCGTTTAAAAGTTTGGCAGAGGAACTATTTTATTGAAACACCAACCGGAACGAAGCTGAATAACACGCGAATTGGGAATGGAAAAGTCGGAGACCGACTGCGGAGACGGAGCAAATGAGGAGGGTGGTTCAGTCGCTGGATGCTCCGGGTCTTTTGGGCAGGAGGAGGGAGCCCCAAAGTCCGGGAAATGGGCTCTTCGAGAGGATTGGCTGGCTACTCATCCTACGGTTAGTGAAAAAGAACCGGGGGAACAGAAAATCTCCCTTCTGATACCTGGCTTGCTCATCTACTGAAATCTATAGCAAAGTAGGGATCTCGTTAAATTGCTAGGAAATGCACCATTCGTTTAAAGCCCAGAGTTGCAGCTCGATACCTCCAAGGATGCTAAAATAAAATGTAGAAATATATAGTGTTGAAAAGGGTGAGCTGTTTTTGTTTTTGATGAGTAATAATTTCTTAAGCCATCTTGAAGAAGTAAAAGTAAAAGGTATAACCAATAATATACTGTCTTAGGGCGAGGAATGGTGTGTATGTACTATAAGTAGAATCCTGCACGAAAGTTTAAAACATAAACTAAATGAAAAAATAACCTTACATTTTACATTGGACGCTTGATCAGTGCAAACTTGAAATGGTCATTCGATGTTTCTCAGTCTCCAGCAAAAAGGAACTATAAAAGAATAAATGTGCCGAGATGGATTTTGGAGCTGGAAGAATTTGACCGCACCACATATTATCCCTGAGGACAAATATTATATTTTAAAGACTGTAATCTTTGTCCAGCCATGTTATACCTCCTGAAGTGATAGCACATATCTAAAGTAAAGTGGAAAATAGGTCCCCAGAATTGGTACTTGACCATGTGTCAAATGTGACCAAACCTGGAGGGAGGGGAAAAGGAACTGATGTGCTGTATCATGGCCATGTACCAATAAACCTATCTGTAATTTATTGTCATGAAGATGATGTATAACAAATTAAGGAAGAAGATATTAAAAGGGGAGAAAAAGATTCTGGAGCATTTTTTTTAAAGAATTATTTACCAGTTGCCAGTCTGAACAAATAGAATGATTTTTTGTTGTGAAAATTGGTTGTTCCATAAGAAGAAATCAATGGAATTGGTTGACAGAAGGCTTGCATTTCAGGTGCATGTAAGAATAAAGGAGAAGAAATGCTGATCTCAAGCAAAGGACATAGTAGGACAAAACCATGAAAGTATTCTCATCCCCTCACTATAATGATATGATATGGATCTCTTCTAGAAGGCCCTCTTTTTGAGTAGCCCATTCAACCCAGGTCAAAGGGATTGTTTTCATTACTTCTCAAGGGCATCTTTAGGGCATAAGTTCTTCTCTTTGTTGCAATCTCTGCCTCCTTAGAATGGTCCCATCCCTGTTTGGATAACTCCCATCATTATGATCTTCAGGAAGTTAATGAAGTCCAGGTTGTTTTCCCAGATTTTGGTGACATAGCAACTATGGACGCATCCCTTTCCTACACTTCGTGTTGCTTTGGTCTGGTTTGTTTTGGTTTTCTTCTGATATTTTGTTTCTGGTCAGTTATAATCTTTTATATAATGGGATTTTTTTTTCTGTTGTAAGCTGCCAGAGTTATTTGAGAGCTTCAAGTCTAGATGCGTTCATAAATTACAAAAAAACCCCAATTATTTTTGACAATTTGAACAGGACTTTCTTGCTTAAAATTTTGGAGGATATGGACTTTGATGATAATTTTATCAAACGGATAAAATCAATGTGCACTTCACAAAAAACACAGATATTTGTAATAGGAAATTAACAAATCTCACTGGAAAAGGCAGTTATCTTCAGAATGATTAACAGTAAAGGAAACAATTCCACTCAAATGTACAGAAGCTAAATCCTATCAAAATGGAGCCCAAATTGAAACAAGACATACAAGATCAGAAAATGTGGAGAGAGGTGGTCCAGAATCACCAAAAATTGGACACAATTGAATAGATAACATCATCGTCATCTTCTAAAAGAGAACTTTTATAAAACATTGTGCTTGTAGAAGATGACCAGGCTGAACCCAAGGGAGAGATCAAATGCATCATTAGTTTGGAGTCCTTTGCACCCACAAGAGGTCTAAATCCAGCCCTCCTGGGAATCCAGTGACTTATCTACTGTTATATTAAGAAGCATCAAGCCAAACAACTCCATATAATTAGAATCAGAATATATGTTTTATTTTGTTTCCAAGTTAATAAGTCTATCCTTTTGATCTCATTTCTATATACATTGTATCACTGGAACACAGATGAGAGTGGAGAGCAAAGTAGTGGTTAGTACCTTTTATATCAGGTGGGAGGAGTGAGGTGGAACATTGCATCATGGGACATGTAGTTTAAATGGAATATGTCATATTGATAATGTTTATTCTATATTAAAACATTCTGGTATTTCATCTTAACAATACCCCTTCTAATAGCAGATTGGTTTAATCGAAATGATTACAAGTACTGTAACTATAATACACTATTTATATATTTACACATAGTCTTTTTGTTAGATACATATGTTGATTTGATGGGAGTGGCTTAGTTAATATATCTGCGGTTTGTTCTTTCATTTCACAATGCACCACCTTTATAAATCCCATCTCTGATAACTGTCTCACATGTTTATATTTAATGTCTATATGTCTGGATCTTTGACCAACTGCGTCAGCTTTAGATATGTCAATGGCGGCTTTGTTGTCTTCCTGTATGATTATTGGGTATGCAGGCTCTTTCCAAATGTCTATCATTAAATCATCGAACCATATTAAATTGTTTGCCGCTTTCGACAAACATACAAACTCTGCCTCTGTAGTTGAGGTTGACACAAGCTTTTGTTTTCCCGTGTACCAATGTATTGGGCTTCCATTTAGATATATGACCTATCCTGAGGTGCTTTTTCTCATTTTAATGTCACTAGCCCAGTCCGCATCTGCATAACATGAGAGTATTGGTGATTTTGATATGTTTGGGGTGAGTGTCAATGTGGTGTTCATTGTATGTTTCAGGTATCTTAGCAGCCTTTTAATAGCGTTCCAGTGGTATACCTTTGGGTTGCTTACATGTCAAGATAGTAAGTTGACAGGGAGAGATATATCGGGTCTGGTCCAATTAGTGGTTAGTACCTTTTTATATCAGGTGGGAGGGGTGAGGTGGAACATTGCATCATGGGACATGTAGTTTAAATGGAATATGTCATATTGATAATGTTTATTCTATATTAAAACATTCTGGTATTTCATCTTAACATCTACCACCAATTTCCCTTGACCATTAGTAGTTCCAATTCTTGTTTAGGGGAAGGATGGAATGAACATGTACTCATTTTGCATCTAACCCTGACTTTCTTTCTGATTCCAGAAAAATAATCTAGAAATCTAGAACGTATAAAGATATTTCAAATTTGTGTTGGAAATATGGACAAGATGAAAAGTCATTTTGTCATGCCTGCTCTACTGGTAAAAAAAAGGCAGAAATTTCTGGGTTCAAAGATAAATATTGATACAAGAATTTTAAAGATCAACATTCAATTGAGACTTGAACTTTTCATGCTGGGTTTAATGGACAGTAAATTAAAAAAGAGCCACGGAAGATTATATTTATATAGTATATGATACTGATGCAATATATGCAAAATTGAAAAGACTCTGAAATATCCAGAATGAAGAGTGGTTGGTGAAGATGACATAAGAGATAGCAAAATTAACTTGTTTGATTTGAGAGTGATCAACAACTACATTTATTAGTGATTGCAAATCCTTTATGGATTTTTTTCTGAAAAAAAGAAAAAAATTGAGATTTATGGTCTGAAGATTAGAAAGGGTAGTTTATGGAAAGAAGGAAATTATGATGTAATTTTAGAGAGAGGGGGAAAAATATAAATGTATTTATAGCTGTCAAGAAGATCAGAAGCTGCTTCCTTATAATTTATTTTCTTTTTTCTACTGTTTTTCTCTGTTTTGTGGTTTTACTGTTAAGAATTCTTCAGTGAAACTATAAATTGAAAAAAACATTTATTTCTAGCAAGTTTGTACGGTTATGCATACGTAAGTTCAGAATCCTTGACAATAGTTCTTTTTATGCATTCAGATTAACAGATTTTTTGAGGTTAGGTATATGTAAATTCAGAGCCCTTGACAATACTTCTGTTTATAAATTTAGATTAACAAGCAGATTTTTGACACAATGTAGAATTCCCATGATCTGTTGTATTACCATAATAACCCCTTCTTAGGTCTTTGCTCTGTTGAAAGGGCACTTATTTTGCTGTTTTTATAACACAAATAATCTGAGGGGTAGGAAAGCGTTAGTCTGTTCAAGCTTATAAAATAAAAGCTTTATAATACAATTGCTTTTAGACTTTAACATTTTAAGACAAAGAAGAATTTTATCTTTTAAAAATTGACTGAAGCTTTAAACTGTGCCAGATGGGAGTGAAATTTGCCATAGCATCTTAGCAAGGCTGTTGTTAGATATTCATGTACAATCAGGAGAGGCTGGATCTGAATCTGGCAATTTATTTTAAATTATGCACGCATGTCAAAAGAAAATAAGATTTGACAATCTTGGCCTCTCTGATGGTCAGCTGGTGGGAAATCTCTGGATGTCATCATCATGAACATCAACAGCAGTAATAAAATGCTCATTTTTCTATTCCCTATTGGCATGAGCAACAAGAAAAGTATGATGGTATTACTAGTTTAACTACTTTGACATTTAACATTTATTAAGATTTTTATTCTGCCTTTGTTGCTCAAGGCAGCAAATATAGGTAGTCCTCAACTTACAACAGTTTACTTAGTGACATTCGAAGTTACAACGGCACTGAAAAAAGGGACTTATGACTATTTTTCACAGTTACAACAGCATCCCCATGGTTACGTGATTTACATTCGGCTGCTTGACATCTGACTCACATTTATGATGGTGTTGTGGTTAGCCGGCCACAGGTGCAGACAGCTGAGGAGAGCGAGGACTCAGATGAGGGGCCAGGACCATTAGGGAGTGGACTGCTGCCTTCAGAGATTGTGGGGGTTGACAGCAGCAATGAGGAGGTTCCCGAGGAGCCTGTGCCAAGTATGTGTGCGCGCAGGGCTGCTCGCAGGAAAGAGCAGCTGCAGCAGCATGGGCGACTCGGGAGTAAGGCTGCAAGGTAATGGCCCCTCCTTCAAGAAGATAAAAGCCAGCTGTAAATCGGACGTTCTTTGCAGGAAGCAAAGACATTTTGAAACTCGAGCCTCGTGGACATTGCAGTATCTTAGTTGGTATTTGAAGACTCTTGTGTTGTAAAATATTTCTAGGTAACCTTATCTGTTATTCTTGGCAGCCTCGCACAGTTTTGGCAAGGCTCGTGCTTATCAAAGTTAATTAATTTGCAGCAGCCTTTTAACCAGGGATTTGTAAGAATCATTAAAAGGTTTCTGTTCCCTTTGGTTTGTGTTTGTTTTATTGGAAAAGGGTTTGGGTCAGAACAGGTGGTTGCAGTATCCGGGGTCATGTGACACACACCCCCTTTCTGCGACCTTCTAAAGCAAAGTGAATGGGGAAACCAGATTCACTTAACAACCGTGTTACTAATTTAACAAGTGCAGTGATTCACTTAACAACGGTGGCAAGAAAAGTTGTAAAATGGGGCAAAACTCGCTTAACAAATTTTTCACTTAGCAACATAAATATTGGGCTCAATTTCAGTCCTAAGTTGAGAACTACCTACATACATAAATACTCCTTCCTTCTAACAATAATATGCTGACTCTACTTTTGCCTGGTTTTCTGCTCCAGACTTTGAGCTCCAGATGTTGCTTAGGTTCCAGTAATGGCCCACATCCCCAGTTAACAAGAGACACACACCCACCTTGGGCCCAATCCTTCCATGTCTGGATTCTGGCACAATCGTCTATAATCTCTTCTTGTGCCAGGTACTAAGCAAGACACAGAAATAAATGAGTTCCAGCCCAGAAGCTTAAGACAGAACTAGTCCTGTTTTATGAACTATTGGTGCTGCTACAATAAATTATTCCCTGCGGCTACAGTTTTTGGAGGATAGTTTTATTGGCATTTAAAGCACAATCTGCAAGTCTTTAACAGACTTCATCTAGCGTTAAATATTTTCACTGGCCTTTCCGCCCCTCCCCCATTTTTTGACATAACGTGTGTTGTGTTTTTTCCTTGGAGTTCTGCCAAAAGAAAACCCTCTGCAGTTGATGGGAAAATACTTTCAGGAATTGTAGATACAATGCTGTTTGGGTTTTGTTGCCTGGAGTATAATTTCCAAGAACTCTGTTAATAGCTTTTACATCTATTGCTTTCCCTTGTCTGTTTCAGTTCACAAAATGATGTCATTGGAAGCAGGTATATGCCGCTTTCTTAGTTTACTTGGACCTTCTAGAAGGTAAGTTAGTGGAGATATCTTAAAGGGCAACCTGTAAAATTGGTGTGTGTGTGTGTAAGTGCTGTGGTATGTACAGTATTTACAAACAAATGTCAAGAATAGTTTTCATGTGATTCATGAAATCCCTAGATTTCTACAGCTGCTGCTTAAAGCTATGTCCTATTGAAGACTGGGATGTCAGTTATCTGAAATGACTACAAGTCCTCCTAACTTTAGATTCCCTGAGCAAATATTAACATTGCATATACAAGTGAACCTATATGCACATACACCCAAACTACATTCCTGAGAAGGTTGCTTCCCTGTGTTAAAAGTAGTGGAGATACTGGAAATTGGAGTAGTTGGAATGTCCACTAGCTTGAGTGCCTTTGCTGGTGAGTTGAAGAAAAAGCATTAGTGTCTGCTTCCCTGTTTATATGGGGCAGCGTGATGGCTCAGCGGTTAAGTGTCTTAAGGTTCGAGACAGCACCATGTGACAGGGTGAGCGCCTGTCCTTGGATCAGCTCCTGCCAACCTAGCAGTTCAAAAGCATGCAAAGGCGAGTAGATAAATAGATACCACTTGAGTGGAATGATAACTCTGCTTTGTGATGTCTTGCTGGCCACATGACTACGGAAATGTCAGTTTCAATGGCCTTGAAACTGAGCTAGAAGAGTAAAATCTGAAGGGATTCTTTTACCTTACCCTGCTTGTATTGCTCTCAAAGGAGTCTGTTAGGGTCTGACTCTGAACAATTGCCTATCACCATTATATGTTAACGCCCTGAACAATATGATGTCCAGCATACATACATTAAATATGCACCAGATGGATGGAATGTACTATGCTGTATGGCCACTGACTGATGTCCTCTTGATGTGTTGGGATTATTACTCCTGCAATCATACTATAGCACACACACAGTTCGGATTACTTGACTAGGCCAAAGCATGCAATCACATATGATTAGCACTTTTAGGGGCAGAGAGCACCGTGCAAATTCTCTGGCGTCAATATACTCACAATGAAGGGATTCTGTGGCTTCTAGGTGTCGCTAAACTACAATTTCTAGTATTGTAGCCCACATAGCAAATTGGGAAGGGTGCTAGGAGAAGTCAGTTACCAATATTTGGAGGGTCACAGGTTCCTATACTATGGATATAGTCAGCAAAAAATCCTGCCAAATTTCTGTATTTGGATTGATTTAGCTTACTAAATCGGATGACCAATTTCCAAAAGTTGTTGTGAAATTAAAAGAAAGAGAACAAATGCAGTTGATGGAGGAAAGCAAGGCAGATGTGATTAATCCATATCTTGAGGCATGTAAGTCCTTCAGTACCTCATCGTATAAATGCTGGCTAGAACATTGAGATCCTTCAATGGAAAAGTTATCATCGCTGTTTCATAATTCATTCTGGTTTTTGTTATTTGCTGCTACACTTTTCAGTTAGGAACTGGCATGAGGTATCCTTCACTGGGCTAGCAGAGTTCCAACTGGTGTGTCTCCATGGACGTGAGAAAGAAACCGAGCCTTTGCAGATAGTGGTGCCAACTCCTGCCCAGGTATCGTTCAGCCATGAGAGGTGAGTGTCTACAGAGGGCTGGTGTTGTATTATTGTTTATTTTTGCAGTTATATCACACTTGATCTAAACAGGAGCTCTCTGAGAACTCACAGTGGTATGAATGTGTCTCAGGACATTTTTCTTATTTCATTCTGGAGCAAGAACATTATCACCAGGTAACCCCATAGCTGAAAGGAAATTTAGTCTGTATCTCCTTGGTTCAAACGCAGCATCTTCACTACCACACTGCCTTAATAGGTTTCAGAGCAATATATAGTTTAGCTATGCTCAAGATTGTTTATATATTACAATTTTACTTTGTGTTGCTTCACATAAAACCTTAGAGCAGCCTTTCCCAAACTGGTCTCTGCTGGTTGTGGTGGGGTGCAGTTTCCAGAAAAGCCAGTCAGCCTGGCCTTCTGTCTTGCCAAATATGTTCCTTCCTCATTTGTTAGCTACTTCTAGCTTTTAAGCAGCGTTTCTCAATATATTGGCTTCCTTCCTTCCTTTCTCTCTCTCCCTCACCAAGTACAGTTAACAAAGAAGGGAAGTTCACTCATACCAGTACTATCCTTTCTTTCTATGGGTGGGAGAGAAGAAGGAAAAAGCAACTAATCTATCAGGTTTTCTGAATATACTCATTGAGTACCCAGCGTACAGGGCACCTTTACAACATGTGCAGATGGAAAAGTTACCCCTGTAAAACAGAGATTTGTAATCTGTAATGTGGTATTTGATCCTTCCAGTAATTGAGAAGTGACATGTGAGAGGATGAGTAGAAAGGTTCTAGTTGGCTTTATTTTCAAAATTAAGTAATAAATGTTGCCTTTTAATAGGCTTTTCCATTCCTGCTCTCTCCCTTCCTGTTAGTAAAATTGCTACATCCAAAGCAAGGGTGGGATTCAAATTTCTTAACAACCTGTTCTGTGGGTGTGGCCTAATTTGTGGGTATGGCTTGGTGGTCATGTGACTGGTTGCACATGGCTTGTATGTAAATATTATAAATATTTATGTAAATATTGAATTTTTATAAAAGAGCAACTTTTATGCAAAATCAGGCAAAGCAGGCAGGCAGATTGAGTTGCTCACAGATTCATTCAAGAGATCTATCTTTCTGCCATCGGCTACCTGAGTCTGTCACATAAAATTTGCTTGCAAGCAAACTCACAAAATTAACTCACAACACACTATGTATGTAAATATTGAATTTTTTATCTTAAAAAAGTAACTTTTACCCAAAATCAGGCAAAGCTGGCAGGCAGATTGAGTTGTTCACAGAATCACAGATTCACTTAGAGATCTATCTGCAATCAGCTACCTGAGTCTGCACTGAATACTACAAGCTTCAGTCCTAAGGAAGGTTCGGCTCTGCTTAAAAACAATTAGTTTATTACAAGTTTTTTAAAATACAAAAATATCCCCAACTAATTAAAACATATTTGCAACCATATTTCAGATTAAAAAGAAATAAACATTGTTGTAAAATATCACGAAACCTGTGCCATTTATTATTATTTTTTAAAAATGCCTTTTCAGAAATGGGGAGAGTATACATCCAGTTCTTAATATGTAGAATAATAGTGCTTTTCCCATTTCACAATATTATTCTCTTAGTAATCTATATGTATAAAAGCAAAATACCACTCACACATCATCACAAAATCTTCAGAACTGTAGAGCCTACAAACTTGAAATTTGCGCATTATGTTCCTCTTGGCTTCTAGGGGTCACTAAGAAAGAATTTTTTGAAATGACCATTAGAGCATTAGTATTTCATATATTATTATTAACACACTCTACTAGTTCTATTCCCCTCCCCTGAAAAGAAATCTTTTCCAAATGAAAAAACAAGCAGAGTAGAGGAGTTTCAGTTTCAGTTTTAGTTTTAGTTTCACAACATCAACCAGCTTTAGTACAGAACAGTTGAGCTAAGCCGCCCGGGCTTGCTGTCTCCTTGCTCACGTAGCAAATGCTGTTTCAGTTTCCAAACAGCCCTCAGCGCTCTCACACACTGACAGGGCTAGTCAAATGAATACTGATGAATGCTTGTTGGCAGAGTCACAATTTTTCCCCTTATTTTCCTCCCCAAAAACTAAGCCCAATCACGTAGTGAAGCATGGGTATAGAGCTAATTTCCCATATTTAATACAACCAGCGTTCCCTAAAAGCAATCAAATTTCTGGGTTTTGGAACATAATTCAACATAACATTATTCTAATATATATATATAAGTAGTTTGATAGGAGCGTCTCTTAATGTCAACAATGTTAACATTTTCTCATGAATCTGTTAATGATGTTCATTTAATAATAAATTCATAAAATAATGAAGGTGCAGGTAAAGTGGAAATCATTATCCCATTTCCTTCTTTCCCACTGGGACATTCATTTTGGCCCCAAAGCTTTGCAAGTAGAAAATCAGCTTCCCCATCTGCATTGTTCTGCTGGTTCACAGAGCTTGTCAAAATCCCCATTCATGGCAGATCGCCATACAATGCTTTCAGTGTATTTACAGATAAAGAGCTTCACAGTCTAATTCCTTTCTCTGTTCCTTTCACAAATAACCTTTGTAGAATGAATTCCGCAGCAGTGATGCCTTAGGGTCAGAAATGCTGACTTCCTTAGTGCCAGAGATAACTTCCTTTATAGGATATTCCGTAAATCATAACCAGCAGAAAGTAGTATGTAGGCAGTCACCTGCATATTCCTGTTTCAGGTGAAATAACAGTGACATCTTTGCTACTGACTGCCTGTTTTGGTTTTGGGTATATATTTTTAATTTGGTCCCAGTTAAAAAAAAGAATATGCCTGCATTTAAATAACTGCGGTGGGGTGTCATGCCCCTGTTGGAGACTGACTCCCAGGGAGAGGAGGAACAGCCGACAAGAGGTGGTGGAGGAGGCTGGGGAAGGGCAGAGGCCGGCTGGGCAGTTAGAGGAAGACCCAGGCCCATCCCCTCCATCGTAGGGCACGGGGAGGAGGATAAGGGAGAGACACGAATGGCGTGGTCTGCGGGGGAGGAAAGGGCCTTGATCCCCTTCATGGGCTGCAGCTGTGAGAACTGATTAAAAGGACGGACATGTATGGGCCAGTGCTGGAAACAAAGCATGGAAATATCTCTAGTCTGTCATTCCTCTCTGAGTTTGGCGTCCTTCCCAGTGTGTGTTCCGATATCTCTGGATGTCTTCAAACCCTTATCTTGCCTGGTTCCCTTAATTAATTCAGTGTGGTTTGTGTTGTTTTTCTCTTTATAATTTATAGGCATTTTTGGTTTTAAATGGCATTTCCTCCTTTCGTAACTGCTTGTGGGAGAGTTTTTTCTCCAGTCAAGGATATTTGGAGCTTTGAAGCAAAGTGAAGGAATAAAGGGGCTTTACCTGTTTTGTCACTGTGTTTATTTTGTATCCCACCCTCGTCATCACATGGGGCATAGAATGGGGCACTGAAGTTAAGAATTCAGAAGGGAACACTCATGACCATATGAATGCAGCTGGTTTATGTGAATAAGACTTGGTGAAAACAGGAAAGGATGGAAAATACATCACAATTGAGCCCAAAATTTCTGTTGCTAAGGGAGACATTTGTTAAGGGAGTTTTGCCCCATTTTATGACCTCTCTTGCCACAGTTGTTAAATGAATCCCTGCAGTTGTTAGTTACACAGTTGTAAAGTGAATCAGGCTTCCTTGTTGACTTTGCTTGTCAGAAGGTCTTAAAAGGGGAGCACATGACCCTGAGACACTGCAACCATCATAAATACAAGCCAGTGGACAAGTGTCTGAATTTTAATCATGTGACCTATGACCATTTTGATCCCAGGAATGTTGCAATGGTTGCAAGTATGAAAAACAGTCATAAATCACCATTGTAACTTGGTTACTAAAAGGATGGTTATGAGTCGAAGATTATCTGTAAGGAAATGAGCTGATTCTTTCCATTTTGGAGATTGAATGATAGATTTGATTTCTGATACTGACACTGGACACCAGGGGGTATGGCCAATAGTGAAGGACCTTTGGGGATCACAGTTCAGGAAAAATGCAGAGGTTTACAGGTTTCCCACTCCTAAACTAAAACTTTGCAGAATTTGATGGGAACGTCCCAGGGTGAATTGACTTGGTGACCTCATGGTCACATCCATGCAACTTCTTTGGATAGCATGTAAATGGTTTGTCATTGCTGCCTGTTCATCCTTTCAAATACCTATCTCAGCTTTTGAGATCTGCAATGTACAAGTTTACTGGAATGACTAAGAGGAACAAATAATCGATATGAAGTGAAAGAGGTTAATATAACACTGTTAT
Source organism: Naja naja (assembly GCA_009733165.1). Classification (NCBI taxonomy): domain Eukaryota; kingdom Metazoa; phylum Chordata; class Lepidosauria; order Squamata; family Elapidae; genus Naja; species Naja naja. The sequence continues at coordinate 111,608,346 of CM019150.1, read as the reverse complement.
GTGTGAATGTATGGGTTAAAATAGCACCTTTATACTAAGACCAGAACTTGTTTTTTTCATTTCTTATAATGTTTGAAGAAAGTTTTTGTCTTTCTGGATTAAAATCACTGTGTACAAAAAACAATTAATTAAATGTCTATGGAGATTTTCAGTCCAAGCTTCTTGGAAGCTTCTTGGACAAGAAGCAAAACATCTTCAAAGAAAAATCAGAAAGTCCAGTTGCCTTTTGAAAAAGCACCTTTAGGACTGCAAATTAGTTTCTTTCCACAAATAAACAGGCCGAATACAATTAAAAAGTTAAGAAAATTAAAACCCTCAACCCCCCCCCCCCGGGTCATTCCAGGCCGACCTGTTGAAACAACCAAGTCTTCAGGTCTTGGCGGAAGGAGCAGAGGTCAAACGGAGATCCACAGGGAGCTGATTCCAGAGGGCAGGTGCTCCCACGGAGAAGGCCCTGGGAATCGCCAGCCGACAATGCCTGACCGACGGTATCCCAAGGAGGCCCCTCCTATGAGAGCGAACAGGGCTATCGGAAAGTGATGCTGGCAGGAGGCGTTCCCGCAAGTACCCTGGACCCAAGCCATTTAGGGCTTTATAAGTTGTTACTAACACCTTGAAGGCTACCCAGAGGGACGGCAACCAATGCAAGCCAGCGAGGAGGGTGTAACATGGAGTACCCCCATCACAGCCCGCGTGGCCGCATTCTGCACCATCTGCAACCTCCGGGTCATCCGCAAGGGGAGCCCCATGTAGGCTTTTTCGTGACTTTTTAATTAGTATAAACATAAAAGATTTAGATGATGAAAACAGGGGCAGGAAGAGGAAATATTTAAACTTTCATTTCCTATACACAGGGCTTCTGATTTGAGTCAGACCATACATGCTTGTGATAGTTCAAAACACAAAGAGATGGTGTTAGGGATCTAAAACCAGGTTGAACATCCACTGTTAATGGCAGCAGGAAAGAAGCTCTCTGTGCTCAATTGTGGGTTTTGGCATTGCTGGGGTGGATGGGTTAGACCTCCCAAGTTTCATTGGGCCTACCAAATTTTGCTACTTCATGGTAGTGTCACTTAGGCTTCTAATGGTTCTGGAATGGGCGTGCTGATGATCTATTGGCTACCTGGCTTAATAGACTGAAGCAAATAATATATAGAAAACACTGTTATCTCAAATAAAAGAAACTCTGTTCTTCAGCTTTTTGGCTGAAAACAGACAACCAGTTCTTTCAGAAAACCAAACAAGTATCATAAAGATGCACCTTCCATGTTATTCGTACCTACTATTGGCATTTTAGGCGACCATTTCATGGTCTTGGCTATCTTTGATCCACGATTTCTTACCTTCAGAGCTGTGTAGTAGTCAATGGCCATTGACAGTGCAACTGTATCAAGCATTGGTACAGGGTTTCACAGGAGAGAGCCCAATGATGACATGCAGTATCCCAAACATCAGGCAAACTGCACAATCTATACCCTTGCATCAGGTGTCAGGATGCCAGTATACAGTGGCATTTGTATTATTATGCCATTTTACAATGGTGATTTGTTGTGTGGAGTTGGTTAGTGTGGAACTCCTTATGTCTCTAGAGTTGGGGTGCATAAGTATTGTCAACTTTGCTTTCTGGCAGGTCTTCATTATAATAGATGCAGTCCTTGGGGGTGAAATCACAAAACTTTTAAAAACAAAGGGTGGGCATTATTAATTCAGGACACAAGCCAGATTGTTTTCAGGTGAGATTTAAATGAGATGGGCATCAGTGATGACTTTTGTTCCTTGCTTCCATTTTTTGCAGATTAAGACAGATCATGAAGAGCACAGGCACAATGCAGGCGAAACCTGATTCCCCACTTTCTATCACCCTGGCAATAGTTGAAACAGACTCTACAATTGTCTACTATAAATTGACGGATGGTTTCGTAATACCAGATCCTCCAGAGAGTCCTGCAGAGACAGACAGCAAACAAGGAAGGAAGAAGAGAAAGAGGCTGTTGAGATGAAGAGGAAGCGGATAAGGATTCTCTGGATTCTTCTAATGTAAATGAGTCTGATATTAAAAGGGGCAGCTGGGAGTTGAAAATCCCCACTAAAGCTTGAGAATTAGCAAGATATTCAAGTCTTCCTCTTGTAACAAAGTCAGATATCAAAGATGTCTGGACCAGTTCTAGAATCTGTCTTTTGTTCATGAGCATTACCAACAGTGTAGCTATATTTCAATAAACCATCTTTTTGGAATGAAAGAGAATTCTACCTTTTATTTCGACAGCAAACCCTAATAAGGGGTACTAATTTTATATATCTGCTTATTTCAACAAATTCCTTTTTTGTATTACAATAAAGTGTTCACA
>CM019150.1:111491330-111605898 GCA_009733165.1 Naja naja | reverse complement strand
TCTAAATCTAAATCTAAATCTAAATCTAGTCTAAATCTAAGTCTAAGTCTAAGTCTAAATCTAAATCTAAATCTAAATCTAAATCTAAACTAGTCTGTCTAAGTCTAAATCTAAATCTAAATCTAAATCTAAATCTAAATCTAAATCTAAATCTAAATTCAAATCTAAATCTAAATCTAAATCTAAATCTAAATCTAAATCTAAATCTAAATCTAAATCTAAATCTAAATCTAAATCTAAATCTAAATCTAAATCTAAATCTAAATCTAAATCTAATCTAAGTCTAAATCTAAGTCTAGTCTAAGTCTAAGTCTAAGTCTAAATCTAAATCTAAATCTAAATCTAAATCTAAATCTAATATAAATCTAAGTCTAAGTCTGTCTAAGTCTAAATCTAAATCTAAATCTAATCTAAATCTAAATCTAAATCTAATCTAAGTCTGTCTCACTAAAATAAATCTAACTCTAACTCTAAATCTAAATATTAATGTAATATAAATCTAAGTCTAAGTCTAAGTCTGTCTAAATCTAAATCTAAATCTAAATCTAAATCTAAATTCAATCTAAATCTAAATCTAAGTCTAAGTCTAAGTCTAAGTCTAAGTCTGTCTAAGTCTAAGTCTAAGTCTAAGTCTAAGTCTAAATTCAATCTAAATCTAAATCTAAATCTAAATCTAAATCTAAATCTAAATCTAAATCTAAATCTAAATCTAAATCTAAATCTAAATCTAAATCTAAATCTAAATCTAAATCTAAATCTAAATCTAAATCTAAATAATCTAAGTCTAAGTCTAAGCTAAAAATAGTCTAACTCTAAATCTAAATCTAAATCTAAATCTAAATCTAATTCTAATTCTAAGTCTAAGTCTAAGTTAGTCTAAATCAATCTAAATCTAAATCTAAATCTAAATCTAAATCTAAATCTAAATCTAAATCTAAATCTAAGTCTAAATCTAAGTCTAAGTCTAAGTCTAAGTCTAAATCTAAATCTAAATCTAAACAAAACCAAATCTAAATCTAAATCTAAATCTAAATCTAAATCTAAATAAATCCAAGTCTAAGTCTAAGTCTAAGTCTAAATCTAAATCTAAATCTAAATCTAAATCTAAATCTAAATCTAAAATCTAAATCTTAATCTAATTCTAAGTCTAAGTCTAAGTCTGTCTAACTCTAAGTCTAAATCTAAATCTAAATCTAAATCTAAATCTAAATCTAATCTAAGTCTGGCCCAAGTCTAAGTCTAAGTCTAAGTCTAAATATAAATAATATAAATTTTTAATATAAATATAAATATAATCTAAGACTAAGTCTAAGCTAAAAATAAGTCGACTTAAATCTAACTCTAAATCTAAATCTAAATCTAAATCTAAATCTAATCTAAGTCTAAGTCTAAGTCTAAATCTAAATCTAAATCTAAATCTAAATCTAGTCTAAGTCTAAGTCTAAATCTAAATCTAAATCTAAATCTAAATCTAAATCTAAATCTAAATCTAAATCTAAATCTAAATCTAAATCTAAATCTAAATCTAAATCTAAATCTAAATATAAATCTAAATCTAAATCTAATCTAAGTAAGCTAAAAAATAAGTCTACTCTAAGTTCTAAGTCTAAGTCTAAATCTAAATCTAAATTCCACTAAATCTAAATCTAAATAAATCCAAGTCTAAGTCTGTCTAAGTCTAAGTCTAAATCTAAATCTAAATCTAAATCTAAATATAAATATAATCTAAGTCCAAATCTAAGCTAAAAATAAGTCTAAATCTAAATCTAAATGTAATATAAATCTAAGTCTAAGTCTAAGTCTGTCTAAGTCTAAGTCTAAGTGTAAATCAATCCAAATCTAAATCCAAATCTAAATCTAAATCTAAATCTAAGTCTAAGTCTAAGTCTAAGTCTGTCTAAGTCTAAGTCTAAGTCTAAGTCTAAATCTAAATCTAAATCTAAATCTAAATCTAAATCTAAATCTAAATCTAAATCTAAATCTAAATCTAAATCTAAATCTAAATCTAAATCTAAATATAAATATAAATATAAATATAATCTAAGTCTAAGTCTAAGCTAAAAATAAGTCTCACTCTAAGTCTAAATCTAAATCTAAATCTAAATCTAAATCTAAATCTAAGTCTAAGTCTAAGTTAAGTCTAAATCTAGTCTAAGTCTAAATCTAAATCTAAATCTAAATCTAAATCTAAATCTAAATCTAAGTCTAAGTCTAAGTCTAAGTCTAAGTCTAAGTCTAAGTCTAAGTCTAAATCTAAATCTAAATCTAAATCTAAATCTAAATCTAAATCTAAATCTAAATCTAAATCTAAATCTAAATCTAAATCTAAATAAATCCAAGTCTAAGTCTAAGTCTAAGTCTAAGTCTAAATCTAAATCTAAATCTAAATCTAAATCTAAATCTAAAAGTCTAAGTCTTAGTCTAATTCTAAGTCTAAGTCTAAGTCTAAGCCTAACTCTAAGTCTAAGTCTAAATCTAAATCTAATCTAAATCTAAATCTAAATCTAAATCTAAATCTAAATCTAAATCTAAATCTAAATCTAAATCTAAATCTAATCTAAGTCTAAGTCTAAGTCTAAATATAAATAATATAAATATAAATATAAATATAAATATAATCTAAGACTAAGTCTAAGCTAAAAATAAGTCTAACTCTAACTCTAACTCTAAATCTAAATCTAAATCTAAATCTAAATCTAAATCTAAATCTAAGTCTAAGTCTAAGTCTAAGTCTGTCTAAGTCTAAGTCTAATCTAAATCTAAATCTAAATAAATCTAAATCTAAATCTAAATCTAAATCTAAATCTAAATCTAAATCTAATCTAAGTCTAAAGTCTAAATCTAAATCTAAATCTAAGTCTGTCTAAGTCTAAATCTAAATCTAAATCTAAATCTAAATCTAAATCTAAATCTAAATCTAAATCTAAATCTAAATCTAAATCTAAATCTAAATCTAAATATAAATATAAATATAAATATAAATATAAATATAAATATAATCTAAGTAAGCTAAAAAATAAGTCTACTCTGAGTCTAAGTCTAAGTCTAAGTCTAAATCTAAATCTAAATCTAAATCTAAATCTAAATCTAAATCTAAATCTAAATGAATCCAAGTCTAAGTCTAAGTCTAAGTCTAAGTCTAAGTCTAAATCTAAATATAAATCTAAAAGTCTAACTTTAAGTCTAAGTCTAACTAATTCCTTCAATAAGTACCTTCACATGTACTTTTCTGCTTCTTAAGGGTGAAGAATGACCAATAGTGACTGTTTGATGAGTTTCATTCTTCCCATTTGCTTCTGTGTTGTGCCCCATTTTCTTTCTCACTGAAGTTGTTATGCTTGAATTCTTTATCAGGAAACTTCTTTCTGCTTGGTGGAGTTCTGGATGATTTGCAGACTCTTGCTAGGTGACCTCTTTTTCACAATGGAGGCAGGTGGTATCAAAAACTTGCATTCAGTGTGGGGTGGCCCCACAACCTCTGCAATAAAAGTCTTGCCTTTTTCTTCCAAGTTCTTTCCTTTTCTTCTCCATCCTGAGTCTATAAATTCCTTCCTCCACCTCACTACAGTCTGAATCAGAGTCTATTTGCTCACAATGGGTTGTTGTGGATTTTTCCACATCAGGATGGCTTGCCTTGTTAATTTTCTTCATGGCTGCTGCTGAGGACTTGGTAGCTTCCACTGAAGAAGCTTCTTCTATGGCCTCCTTGAGCGTGATCTTAGGAAATCTAAATCTAAATCTATCAGGAAGTTTATCAGGAAACTTCTTTCTGCTTGGTGGAGTTCTGGATGATTTGCAGACTCTTGCTAGGTGACCTCTTTTTCACAACGGAGGCAGGTGGTATCAAAAACTTGCATTCAGTGTGGGGTGGCCCCCACAACCTCTGCAATAAAAGTCTTGCCTTTTTCTTCCAAGTCCTTTCCTTTTCTTCTCCATCCTGAGTCTATAAATTCCTTCCTCCACCTCACTACAGTCTGAATCAGAGTCTATTTGCTCGCAATGGGTTGTTGTGGATTTTTCCACATCAGGATGGCTTGCGGCCTTGTTAATTTTCTTCATGGCTGCTGCTGAGGACTTGGTAGCTTCCACTGAAGAAGCTTCTTCTATGGCCTCCTTGAGCGTGATCTTAGGAAATCTAAATCTAAATCTATCAGGAAGTTTATCAGGAAACTCCTTTCTGCTTCGTGGAGTTCTGGATGATTTGCAGACTCTTGCTAGGTGACCTCTTTTTTCACAACGGAGGCAGGTGGTATCAAAAAACTTGCATTCAGTGTGGGGGTGGTCCCCCCACAACCTCTGCAATAAAAGTCTTGCCTTTTTCTTCCAAGTCCTTTCCTTTTCTTCTCCATCCTGAGTCTATAAATTCCTTCCTCCACCTCACTACAGTCTGAATCAGAGTCTATTTGCTCAATGGGTTGTTGTGGATTTTTCCACATCAGGATGGCTTGGCCTTGTTAATTTTCTTCATGGCTGCTGCTGAGGACTTGGTAGCTTCCACTGAAGAAGCTTCTTCTATGGCCTCCTTGAGCGTGATCTTAGGAAATCTAAATCTAAATCTATCAGGAAGTTTATCAGGAAACTCTTTCTGCTTGGTGGAGTTCTGGATGATTTGCAGACTCTTGCTAGGTGACCTCTTTTTCACAACGGAGGCAGGTGGTATCAAAAACTTGCATTCAGTGTGGGGTGCCCCCACAACCTCTGCAATAAAAGTCTTGCCTTTTTCTTCCAAGTCTTTCCTTTTCTTCTCCATCCTGAGTCTATAAATTCCTTCCTCCACCTCACTACAGTCTGAATCAGAGTCTATTTGCTCGCAATGGGTTGTTGTGGATTTTTCCACATCAGGATGGCTTATGCCTTGTTAATTTTCTTCATGGCTGCTGCTGAGGACTTGGTAGCTTCCACTGAAGAAGCTTCTTCTATGGCCTCCTTGAGCGTGATCTTAGGTTTCATTAATAATTTGCTCTGCAAAACCTTATTTTTTAGGCCTAGAACAAATCGATCGCGCATGGCCTCTTCAAAGTTGGTAAACTCACATGCACCCCCAATGTCCCTTAAACTTGCCACGAAGTCATTAATGTTTTCGCTTTCCCCTTGATCCTGACGGTAGAATTCGTGTCTCTTAATGAGGCACGATACTTGTGGCGCGTAATGGGCTCTTAATAACTTTTCTAAGTCAGGCCAGTCCATTACCTTCACGTCTGCAGCTCCCGCCAATGCCTTCGCCATCTTGAAAATGGCCGGCCCGCAGTGGGTGAGAAAGACCGCCCTCTTCCGCTTGTTGGAAATGTCGGCGAGATCGTTTCCCTCCAAATACATTTGTAAACGATCTGCATACAAGTCCCAGTATTTTGCCATCGGATCGAACGGGGCTGGGGGGGTGTTCAGCGCAGCCATCTCTCTCAGCTTGTTCTCCGCGTTGTCTTCTCTTTGGGAAGGATCCCATCCTCGTCGCCAGTGTTAAGTTTGCATGAAGAGTCAGACGCGGAGTGCTTCAGTGAAGAGTTTATTAGTGACTACAGTTCTTAACAGACCCGATTTGGCTGGGCTGCGGCTGCTACTTATAGCCAGCAGCCGCAGTTGCCAGCCAATCTGAGTGCAGGGTTTTCCCACACTTTTTTAACCAATCATATTTGACATTTTACAAGAATAATTCAAACTAAACCAATGACATTCAAACCTACATACATAACAGTTTTTGTTGTAATAAAGTAACAAACCCATGATTTTGATTGCACACTCAAAGTGTTACTATGTTATTTAACTCTGGATTAAAGAAAACAAATAGATTTTATCTATTTAACCTACCCCATGTGTATTAATAACAGGCAGTTTCCTCATACTTTGTCATCACAATAAAATATCAGGGGAATAACTTAAAAACGTTGCAACAGAACACAATCCTAACATAGCACAATAAAATAAACTGACATTTGCCTGCCCCAGATTAATAACATGAAAAACCGCTACTTTTTCCCGAGCCACTGTCCTTTCCAACGGTCACTAAACAAATGGTGTGAGTCGAGGATTATCTGTACAGTGGCTGGAAGTAAAAAGCTTTTTCTTTAACATCAGCAGAGCTGGCTAGCAGTTTTCCCACCAGGACGATGGGGAGAAAAAGGGAATGAAAAACAAAAGCAAATGAGGGCAAAGAACCGAGAGCGATGAGGACGATGAAGACATGAACTTCCTCCGGGCAGCTGCCCTTTCCCTGAAGCGGCAGCTGAGGGGAGCGCGCCCCCCAGTGCCAAGGAGACAGTTGAAGCACCTGAAATAGCGCGAGGCGCACGAGAGGTGGCTCGCGCCACTGGCCCGTTCTCTTTCCCCGCTTGAGGGAAGCCGCACGCCCCGCTTTTCTCGGGAGTCCCGCGTAGGAACTCCCATTCACCGGCCTTGCGGGAAACCGCTAGCGGATGAGGAGATGCCTCGTGTATAATGGGAAAAGGGAGGAGGAGGAAGCGGGGAATGAAACCGCCGCCGCAGTCCCTTTCCCTCAGCACAATGGCATCTCTGGCTGCTTCCTTTCCCCTCAGACGGCGGTAAAGAAAACTCTCTCAACCGAAGAGGAGCCGCAGCAGCGGGCCGGCAGTTCAAGCTGCAAGCAACGCACAGCTGAGAGGCAGGGGGCAGAGGGAGTGTCTGTCGTGCCTGCCTCACTCAAAGTTCTCACTCAGCCACCTTTTTCACAGCTGAACTGCTGCAATAATCAAGAGAGTCATATAGATCTGTTCCACCCTTGACATGGGTCAGTTGCCACTTGAGAACATTAAGCTGTGTTATGTTCCTGGCACAGACCTGTCCCAAGGATTTCTCAACAGGCAAACTAGGATGGTAAAGTTGGATGGTAATTCACCAGAGAGATGAAACAAAGCAGACACGTGCTAGAAATTGGGAAATGCTCCGAGTTTTTGGAATCATTTGTGAGTGGTTATTTAGTAGATGGACACTTGTTGAAATGATGTGACCTCAAGATAGTCATTGTTATGGAAAGGACACCACCTACTGAGATGGTCTCGTGCCCTGTAATAGTTCTACTCCATCGTACTCCAGAGGCAAAAGACATTTGGTAAAATCGACATAGTAGAAGCACCCCTAAAGTCCAGCCTGATAAACAGCCAATAATTTTTGAGGTGTTCTAGTTGTTCTGAAATTAGTGAAAAAGGAAAGAATGTTTCACTGGTGCTGTACCCCAAGCTCCAGTACCACATGATAGTGGACAGCCATTGATCAATTTGAGCACTAGGGGGCATAGGCGGGGGTGTCTGCTATCTGCCATGACACTGTGGTGCCTGCAAGGTGCACTCCTAGTATCTATCTGCAGCCAGATAAAAGATTAAGACATAACAGACCATGTCATGAAACACTGATTGTGATGACTTTGACTGCTACACACACATATATATATATATCCAGGATCCCAATCCTTGTGCTGAGGTGTTGAGGAGTTGAGGTGCTGAATTGCAAGGTGTTGAGGAGCTAAGGTTCTGAAGTGCGGAGGTTCTGAAGTGTGAAGGTTCTGAGGTGCTGAAGTACAGAGGCGCTGAAGTACTGAGGTTCTGAGGTGCTGAAGTGCTTAGGTGCTGAAGTGCTGAGATGTGGAGGTCCTGAAGTGCTGAGGTGTTGAGGAGTTAGGTGCGGAGGTGCTCAAGTGCAGAGGAGCTAAGGATCCTGGTAAGGAAACACCTCTGGAAGGATGACTAGATATTTCAAATTAAGTTTAACAATATAAGAGATCCAAGTCCATCCTTATTGGTCAGAATGTCTTCTTCCACACTATTGGGAGCTGCACTATTATGGCAGCTGCATTTGGCTACAGCTCTGTCTTTATAAAAGACATAAAACACTTATTTTTAGTATAGTCTTGAAGGGCCAATGTTTTTATGGTTTGGATTTTAATTTACCAATCATATTTTTCATTATTGTGACTATTCCTCTAGATTCTTTAGGACAGAAACATGATTTATTTGCTTATCTTTTTATGTTTACTTGTGTTCAACACTTGTCCTAAAGCAGTGGTGCTTAACCTTTTTGAAAGAATCGCCCCCTTGAGCCATTGAGGAAGTTGTCATCACCCCCCTCCCCCAACATAACCGCCCCCCTGCCACCTCTTAGCATCCCCAAGGGGGGCCAGCAGAGGGGCGCTAAGAGGTGGCAGGGGAGGGTGCGTTGAACGCAGCCGCGGCGGCACATAACGTGCCACTGCTTCCGCATTGGAGGCAATGGCTCCGGAGCAATGCTAGTCAATAGGAAGCCTTGGTGGTGCAGGCTATTAAATGCCTAGCACTTAAGTTCCAGCTGCCTGCAATTAGTGCAGGCTCGAATCCCACCAGGCTCAATGTTGACTCAGCCTTCCATCCTCTTGGGGTAGGTAAATTGAGGACCCAAGATTGTTGGGGGCAATAAGCTGACTTTGTAAAAATGCCGCTTAGTAATAAGCAGACATATACAATGGAATGAAGGCTATTGCTGAGCATATTGGGTTGTATCCCAAAAAATTGTAAGCCGCCCTGAGTCTTCAGAGAAGGGCGGCATATAAATGTAATTTTAAAAAAAACCTGCAGGACTGGCCGGCACCTCGAATGCCCCCGTCGCCTCTTAGCGCCCCTCTGCCGGCCCCCTTGGGGATGCTAAGAGGTGGCAGGGGGGCATTCGAGGCGCCAGCCCTGCAGGCTCACCTCATTGACTGTTGTACCGCACCTGAACGCCTCAAATGCGGCAGCATGTTGGGAAAAGCCTCCGCCACCGCTTTCCCAAAGTGCTGCCGCTCTCGTATTATTTCTGTCTGTCCATCTGTCCGCCCATCCATCCATCCATCCAAAAGTTCCATCTGTTTGCCTGCCTGCCTTCCTGTCTATCTACCTACCTGTCCGTCTTTTTGTCTACCTACCTACCTATCTACCAATATAGATCTCTCTCTCTCTCTCTGCCCCCAATATATCTCGCTCCATTGCCCTCATATCGCCCCCCCTTCCGTTCCTTTGCCCCCACATTGCCCCTTTTCATTCCATCGCCCCCCTGAAAAACAAAATCACCCCTTGGGGGGCGATATCGCCCAGGTTAAGAACCACTGTCCTAAAGGATCAAATTAGAGCAACTGGAGGGCAAATATAATTTAAAATGATGTGCTAGTCTAGACATTGTCTCTCAAGATCTACATTCCAATTTTTGAAATAAAAATGTTAGAGCTATTCTGCATTCTCACCTATTATCTTATCTTTTAGTTTCCATCATTTATTTTGCGATGGAAAACGATTTGTTGAGAAAATTAAGAGAAAACATGAAACGTCTCCAAAAAGAGGTAAGAGAAAATGTTTGTTCATAGGCTAAATGCTATTGCCAAGTGTTATGGAATGTATAGAAATGTATAGAAAGGTAGGTAGGTAGGTACCGTAGGTAGGTCAGTCCAGCCAGTGCCTAAGAATAAGACACAAATAAATGGAAGGAAAGCAATGAGAGAGACCTGGAGTCTATGTTGCATCTTGGGCAGCCATGTAAGTTGGATGAATGCATCAATGAACTTGCAGAGCTAGTTTAGGTCATTGTAAATATTCATTTAACATATTTAATAGGTCAAGTTGCCAATGGAGATTTTACCTGACTTTAGCAGGAGTACTTTTCATTTTCTCTGTACTTTTCACTTAAAATGAAAGGGCTATTTGGGGATATAGTAGAAGAACTCCCTATTTGTCCCATTCCTGTCCCCAAGGTGCTTTTTCAACAGGCAACTGGACTTTCTTTTTTTGTTTTCCTTGAAGATGTATAGATTCTCATCCAAGAAGCTTCTTCTGTTCTGGACAAATATCAGAAACTTATTTTGTTCACTAGTGTGAATTTCCAGGGAAGGGTGCAAAGTTTAGATGCTAAATGTTTTTTTTCACAATTGATAATTGTTAATAATGCATGTGTAACATATTTTGTATAGTGTATGTGTTTGTTTTATATTTCTATTACATATATGAGATCCACACACACATCTATTCAATGCAAACTAATATTAAAGAATGGCAATTATCAGAATACATGCCATTTCTTGGTTCGTTCCTTCCTTGCTACATTAACTACTTTCTTTGGCCACATACAATAGTGAAATAAAATTTAGATGATTCATATTGTGTTTGAACCACTGTGTTTTACATTTCCTAAACAAATTAACTAAAACTAGATCTTTCTTTTTCTATCCCAGCGTGAATATTTATTGCCGGCTTTGAACATCTACAGCAGGGGTCTTCAAACTTGATAGCTTTAAGACTTGTGGACTTCAACTCCCAGAATTCCTCCTCCAGTCATGTTAGCTCAGGAATTCTTGGAGTTGAAGTCTACAAGTCTTAAACTTGCCAAGTTTGAAGACCCTTGATCTACAGCAATAAATTGGGAGTTGCACATCTTTGTGCTCATCTTGACATGCATGATTTTAATATGCACAAATATGCTTGTCTACACCCCAGACTCTTTTCCTGAAGAGGAAGTTTAAACTAATATTCTCTTTACACTGACATCACAGAGAATTTGGAATTTGGAAAACAAATTCGTGTAATTCTTCTCATGATCATGAAATGTATCTCCCTGAAGAACTTTTCTTAAGGAAGAAAATTAACAAGCAAACATCTAAAATCCATTTTATGTTTTTCATTCTTCACGGAACTGCCAGGTTTCCAGGAGCCGAGAAAATATTAGGATGCACCTGGGCCAAGTTTTAAGTTTAAAGATGCGTTCCCATCAGGTAAGCAATCTAGCATATGAGGAATCTTTTGCGTGTGCCTGACTGAGGAACACGTCATAATACGAGGTGAAGAAGCCCAGTGGCAAGTGATGGGGTAGTGGGGGTGGGGGTAATGAGTGGGCTGATATGGAAATATATTCCTGACTTGTGATGTATTTTGGCTTCTCTAGATTGTTCACACAAAAACAGAACGACTGGAAGTAGATCTGAAGAGGGCAAGGGACCAGAGTTATACATAAGTCATGGCATAAGTCATGCCTTTATGTGGTGCACAAATGTTTTAGATCTACTCTCTAGAACAGTGGTTCAGAACCTGTGGGTCATGACCCCTTTAGGGGTTGAACGACCCTGTCAAAATAAAGAGGGGGGTAAAGAAACCGACAGCTCGTAACTTTAATCTATCGTGAAGTTATCTGAAAAGAGTTGAGCCCAGAAGAGTTCAATCCAGAACTTGTTTATTGATTACAAAGAGTAAAAACAAATAAATAGTTTCAAAAAGCATACCAATAGCCTGTGCTTCTTCTAAGAGTCCTTAGAGTCGATAAGCTTTAACAATCATCTATATGACCGGAGTTCCAAGAGTCCTTTCCTCAGAAAGGGGAGGCAAAGCACTTCCAGCTAAGAAGTTGTTGCTTGCCAGAACTGAACAGAACTAGCAGAACTGTCAGGGGCTTGGAACTGGCTTGGAACTGGCTTGGAACTGGCTTGGAACTGAATAACTGCCAACAAGACAGATCCTTATATACTTCTGAGCCAAGGGAGGCAGAACTAAGAGAAGCCAGTAGATTCAAACTACAGCTGTGCTGTGAGTGGCTCATTTGAACTTTCAAACCTGAGCCAGTGGAAAGAGCACAGCAACTGTGGAAATGCCTTCTACAGACCCTTTCACAGGGGTCGCCTAAGACCATCGGAAAACACATATTTTCAGTGGTCTTAGGAACCGAGCCATAATTTTATGGTTAGGGGTCACCACAACATGAGGAACTGTATTAAAGGGTCACGGCATTAGGAAGGTTGAGAACCACTGCTCTAGAATGACTTCTGAAAAGTGTTTAGTAACAATTTGCTGTTTATTATCTTGATGGATTATCTGCCCTCAAGTCTTTTAATACTCACCTAGTTTATTTAGGGATTACCTATCATGAGAATCATAAATTCATAAAACGGAAGCACTCCTTCAAATCTTTGCATAATTCTATTAAGTTCACACATTAAACACAACATTTCTAATTTCTACATTGGCAATGGGACTGGCCATTTTATCAAACAAGTGATGAAAATTATGTTCTAGTAAAGCTTGGAAAATAAGGTGGGAATAGCAACCGTTGAATTTGTTTTTTAAACAAAACCTCTCATAATGACTGACAATTGTATTAACACCCTTGTTATCTCATGCTCCCTCATAAACAAGGTACTGTCTTAATCACCAAGGAAGCAAGTTGTTGGGATATGTTGACAGTTAGGCATGTGAGAAGTGAGAACTTTCCCCGTATCCTACATCCATAACTTTACTTTGCTTCTGAAAATCATTTTGAATTTGTTTGTGACTGTCGTGGAACGTATAAAAAAAAGAAAAATAAATGGTTAAAGCATTATTTCCTGTGTGTTTACACACACACACACACAAACCCATGAAGGTATTTTTTAATGAGTTTTAATTGAAGAACAAGATTGATAGTTCAAGTAAAAACACTATTTCTTTAACTAAGGGAGCTAATTTCTCTCCGGTGTTCATAATTTGCAGAAAGACAATGGAAATATCAAAACTGCTGACTGAAAAAGAGCAGCTGGAATTAAAAATTCGGGAGCTTACAAACAAAAATCTTCAACTGGCCAAAGAAAAAGAGAAACTCTGCGAAGAATATGAAGAAAAGCTGAGCAGGTGAGAAAATTGTAGATAGCAACCCTGACTTTCTCTTCCTTTCTCAGCTATTTCAATTAGTTTTAATTTTAAACAAGTTTTATGATTCAAATAAAAAAAATCTAAGGGGGCTAACTTCACTATTTTACAGGAAAAGTAGCTCAGGTGAGTCTGGACAGCTGGACAAACTGAGACGGGAGAATGAGAGTCTCAGCTGCAAGGTGCAAAAATACGCCGGAGAAAAATCAGAGCTCCTGCGAGAAAATAATTATCTTAAAGAAGAACTTTATAGGTGAGAAATGTTTAGATGCAACCTTAACTCTTTTTTTTCAAATATAAATTTATTTATTAAAGCCTTTAGTCCAGATACACTGGATAAAAGAAATATTCCATTCTTTCATAAGTATGTATAAGTGAATAAGAGACGAGCAATAGGTATAATGAAATAAAAAAAATTAGTAATTAGTAATTCAAGTAAAAAATTAAGAGGGCTAATATCTCTCTGGTCCTCAAAATTTACAGAAAGACAGCAGTGATGTCACAACTGATATTAGAGAAAGAAGAGCTTCGAAACAAGACCGAGATGCTGACGTTCAAAAATATTCAACTAAGTAATGAGACAGAGGCGCTCTGCAGAGAATACGAAGAAAGACTTTGGAGGTGAGAAATTTTTAGATAGCCACCATGAACTTCATGGTGTTCTGTTCCAGAATTTTTATATTAAGTTCTCCTTATCTTAGAAAGCTTGCAAAAACTTGAAAATCTCCTTACTTTACAAAGAAATTAATGAATTATGGCTCATTATACTTTTACAAATACAAATCTAGGAGTTAATCTCATGGAAGTGAATGGGAAGGTATGTATAGGAGATATGTATATGTATAGGAGATCCTCTATACCTCCAATCCCCACTGGACAACAATATTTATACACTTCAAGAATGAAAGCTAACTGTCTGATTTTTTTCTAGAGAGAAACAACTGAGGAAGGGCTGTCATGCGTTCTTGATGGAGAGAGATCAGATGGACCAGAGACTTAGAAGTAGAGAGTGCAAAAGAGGCTCTGAGAGTGTCTGCCAAACAAGGGAGACCCGTTGCGGGGAAGGGCTGAGGAATTTGGTCAATATCTGTTGGATAAGTTCACGCAGATTCGGGGTGGGTTGTGCTCCAATTTGCAGTGGTCTGAGGATCGGGGTACAAATAGTCTGGCCGATGTGACCTGGGCTGAGTTCGATCCTGTTTCCGAGGATGAAGTGGACAGGATTATGTGGCGTCTGAGTTCCACCACATGTTTGTTGGACTCGTGTCCCTCCTGGTTGGCTTATGCCTCCAGGGAGGTCACCTGTGGTTGGCTCCGGGCAGTGGTCAATGCTTCTTTAGGGAGGGTGTTTTCCCTCCGCCTTGAAGGAGGCGGTGGTGAGGCCCCTCCTGAAGAAGCCTGCCCTGGACCCGGCCGTGTTAGACAACTTTTGTCCAGTCTTCAATCTTCATTTTCTGGTGAAGGTTGTTGAGAGTGTGGTGGCTCAGCAGTTTCCACTCTTCCTGGATGAGGCGGACTACCTGGATCCGTACCAATCGGGCTTCCGGCCCGGTTTCAGCACGGAGACGGCATTGGTTGCACTGATGGATGATCTCTGGAGGGCTCGGGACAGGGGTTTTTCCTCTGTCCTGGTCCTATTAGACCTCTCAGCGACCATGGTATCCTTTTGCGATGCCTCGAGGGGTTGGGAGTGGGGGACACTGTTCTTCAGTGGTTCTCCTCCTACCTCACGGGGCAGTCGCAATCGGTGTTGGCAGGGGGACAGAGGCCAGCCCCGAGGGCGCTCACTTGTGGGGTCCCTCAGGGGTCAGTCCTCTCCCCTCTCTTGTTTAATATGTACATGAAATCGCTGGGCGAGATCATTCGTGGTTTTGGGATGAGGTATCACCAGTATGCTGATGATACCCAGTTATACATCTCCACCCCAAACCAGATCAGTGATGCCCTCTCCGTGATGACCCGCTGTCTGGATGAGGTACGGATCTGGATGGACGGAAACATGCTTCGGCTCAACCCGGCCAAGACTGAGTGGCTGTGCATACCGGCATCTCAGTCCAGTCAGGAGTGTCCATCGTTGACCATAGGGGGAGAGGTGTTGCCCCCTGTGGATAGGGCACGGAATCTGGGGGTCCACCTGGATGCACGGCTCCGGTTGGAGGAGCAGGTGGGGGCTGTCGCCAGGGGGGCCTTTGCCCAGGTCCGGCTGGTTCGCCAGCTTCGCCCGTTTCTGGACCGAGATTCCCTGCACACAGTCACTCATGCCCTTGTCACCTCCAGACTTGACTACTGCAACGCTCTCTATATAGGACTGCCCTTGCATACCATCCGGAGATTGCAGCTGGTGCAGAATGCAGCCGCGCAGGTGGTGATGGGAGTTTCCCGATTCTCCCATATTACCCCCCTCCTGCACGACCTGCATTGGTTGCCGGTTGTGCTCTGGGTGAGATTCAAGATCTTGGTTTTAACATTCAAAGTCCTACACGACATGGGTCCACAATATTTAAGGGAGCAACTCCTGCTGATATCGAGTGTCAACCACCCTGTGCGAGCACACAGGCAAGGGGCTCTCGGGTTCCGTCGGCAAGCCAATGTCGGCTGGTGGTCCCCCGGCAACGAGCCTATTCTGTGGCGGTCCCCGTCCT
Organism: Naja naja; assembly: GCA_009733165.1. NCBI lineage: Eukaryota > Metazoa > Chordata > Lepidosauria > Squamata > Elapidae > Naja > Naja naja. Next base: position 111,590,639 of record CM019150.1, on the reverse strand, counting down.
GTGGAACCAGCTACCCCTGGGGCTCCATCTGGCCCCTGACCTTCGCACCTTCCGCCATGACCTGAAGACCTGGCTATTTGACCAATCCGGGCTGTGACTCCCTCCCAGGGGGGGATGGGATGGTTTTAATTCATTTTTAAATTTTTAAAATTTTAAATTTGATATCATTGGGCGTGTGTTTGTTTAATTCTTTTTTAGCTATTTATTGTTGTTGTATGTTTTAGTTGTGAGCGGCCCCAAGTCTTCGGAGATGGGGCGGCATACAAGTCCAATAAATAAATAAATAAATAAATAAATAAATAAATAAATAACAGAGGACAAGAAGGAAGCTCATGAAAACATGGTGGAATATCAGTTAAATAAGAAATGGCTTAAAGCTTCAGCCTCAAAATAAAAAAATCTAAGGAACCCAGGCCAAATGTACTGAGATGGCTTCAGCAATCTGAAAATCCTGAAAGAGGATTCCTCTAAACTGTCAAGATACACCCTGCCAGAATGGCTTAAAGCATCCACGACCACCCTCCCAAAGGAATGTGATGAGGCATCCAGGGAAGATGTGAATGGTTGGCTGCATGTATCGCTAAGTCATCTCCAAGAAAAAGGGCCAGAAACGTGTGATTTAGATGTGCAAGAATGGCTTGAAGCAACTATTATAGGCATTCAACATCTACGTAAGTCCAAGTAAGAGTCTTGAGGAAGCCTAAGAAAGGGATGGCTTGAAAAATCAATAGAGAACCTCAAGAAGTAATGACCTGAAGGACCTGTGGTGAATATACAGGTGAAACTCGAAAAATTAGAATATCATGCAAAAGTTCATTTATTTCAGTAATGTAACTTAAAAGGTGAAACTAATATATGAGATAGACTCATTACATGCAAAGCAAGATAGTTCAAGCCGTGATTTGCCATAATTGTGATGATTATGGCTTACAGCTCATGAAAACCCCAAATCCACAATCTCAGAAAATTAGAATATTATGAAAAGGTGCAATATTCTAGGCTCAAAGTGTCCCACTCTAATCAGCTAATTAAGCCATAACACCTGCAAAGGGTTCCTGAGCCTTTAAATGGTCTCTCAGACTGGTTCAGTAGGAATCGCAATCATGGGAAAGACTGCTGACCTGACAGTTGTGCAGAAAACCATCACTGACAACCTCCATAAGGAAAATTAGAATATGACATGCAATCAATAAAACAAGGATTGTACATAGAACAATATCGGACCTCTGAAAAGTATAAGCATGCATATGTACTCAGTACTTGGTTTGGGCCCTTTTGCAGCAATTACTGCCTCAATGCGGCGTGGCATGGAAGCTATCAGCCTCTGGCACTGCTGAGATGTTATGAAGACCAGGAGGATGCTTCAATAGAGGCCCTCAGCTCTTCTGCATTGTTCAGTCTCATGTCTCTCATCTTTCTCTTGGCAATGCCCCATAGATTCTCTGTGCGGTTCAGGTCAGGCGAGTTTGCTGGCCAATCAAGCACAGTAATCCCACAGTCATTGAACCAGGTTTTGGTGCTTTTGGCAGTGTGGGCAGGTGCCAAGTCCTGCTGGAAAATGAAGTCAGCATCCCCATAATGGTCATCTGCAGAAGGAAGCATGAAATGCTCCAAAAACTCCTGGTAGACGGCTGCGTTGACCCTGGACTTAACGAAGCACAGTGGACCATACCAGCAGATGACATGGCTCCCCAAATCAACACAGACTGTGGAAACTTATTTATTATTTATTTATTAATGAGACTTGTATGCCGCCCCATCTCCGAAGACTCGGGGTGGCTCACAAATAAAACAAGGAAACAATAAATAATTAAAAAAGAATTAAACTAACAAGCCCCATTAAGATGCAATTACACAAATACACAATAAAACTATAATAAAAGCCATCCCCCCCCAAAGGGTCACAGCCCGGCTTGGTTAAATAACCAGGTCTTCAATTCACGGCGGAAGGCGCGGAGGTCAGGGGCCAGACGGAGCCCCGGGGGAAGCTGATTCCAGAGGTCAGGGGCCGCAATAGAATAGGCTCGTCGTCGGGGGACCGCCAACCGGCATTGGCCGGCCGACGGGACCCCAAGGAGTCCTTGCCTATGTGATCGCACAGGGCGTTAGTACTTGATGTCGGCAGAGAGTCGCTCCCTTAAATATTGCGGACCCATGTCATGGAGGACTTTGTATGTTAATGTTAACACCTTGAATCTCACCCGGAGCACAACCGGCAGCCAATGCAGACAGCGCAGGAGGGGGGTAACATGGGAGAACCGGGAAACTCCCATCACCACCCGCGCCGCCGCATTTTGCACCAGCTGCAATCTCCGGATAGTATGCAAGGGTAGTCCTAAATAGAGAGTGTTGCAGTAGTCGAGTCTGGAGATAACAAGGGCATGAGTAACCGTGCGCAGGGCATCGCGGTCCAGAAAAGGGCGTAGTTGGCGAACCAAACGGAGCTGGGCAAAAGCCCCCCTGGCGACGGCCCCCACCTGCTCCTCCAATCGAAGCCGTGCATCCAGGAGGACCCCCAGATTCCGCGCCCTATCCACAGGGGCAACACCACTCCCCCATGGTTAACGATGGATAATCCTGACTGGGCCGATGCCGGTACGCACAGCCACTCAGTCTTGGCCGGGTTGAGACGAAGCATGTTTCCGTCCATCCAGATCCGTACCGCATCCAAGCACTGGGTCATCAGGGAGAGGCATCACCGATCTGGTTCGGGGTGGAAATATACAGCTGAGTATCATCTGCATATTGATGAAAACTCACCCGAAACCACGGATGATCTCACCCAGCGGCTTCATATAGATGTTAAATAGCAGGGGGGAGAGGACCGACCCCTGAGGACCCCACAAGAGAGCACCCTCGAGGTGGACCTCTGTCCCCCCGCCAGTACCGACTGCGACCGCCCCGAGAGGTAGGAGGTGAACCACTGAAAGTACAGTGCCCCTATACCCAACCCCCTGAGGCGTCGCAGAAGGATACCATGGTCGATGGTATCAAAAGCCGCTGAGAGGTCTAATAGGACCAGGACAGAGGAAAACCCCTGTCCCGGGCCCTCCAGAGATCATCCATCAGTGCGACCAATGCCGTCTCCGTGCTGTAACCAGGACGGAAGCCCGATTGATACGGATCCAGGTAGTCCGCTCATCCAGGAAAAGTGGAAACTGCTGAGCCACCACACTCTCAACAACCTTCGCTAAAAAGCGAAGGTTGGAGACTGGACGAAAGTTATCTAACACGGCGGGTCCAGGGGCCACCGCTTCTTCAAGGCGGGGAAAGACACCCTCCCTTAGCGAAGCGTTGACAACTGCCCGGAGCCAGCCGCAGGTGACCTCCCTGGCGGCATAAGCTAACCAGGAGGGACACGGGTCCAACAAACATGTGGTGGAACTCAGGCGCCGCATAACGCCCACTTCATCCTCAGAAACAGGATCGAACTCATCCCAAATCACACTGGCCAGACTACTTGCATCCCGATCCTCAGACCACTGCAAATCAGAGGACAACCCGCCCCGAATCACGATCTTATCCGACAGATATTGGCCAAACTCCTCAGCTCTACCCGCAATGGGTCCGCTCCCTCCCCTAAACGAAGGAGAGAGCGGGTACCCGAAACAGGGCGGCCGGGCGGTTCTGCGGACGCTATGAGAGTGAAGAGATAAGCCCTTCTCGCCACTCTCATAGCTACCAGGTAAGTCCTAACATGGGCTCTTAGCTGGTCTCGATCGGCCTGGGAGCGGGTGGACCTCCACCTGCTCTCTAAGCCTCGACGACGTTTCATCTCCCGGAGCTCCTCGTATACCAAGGAGCCAACCGGGATCCACAACGTGTGAGGGGTCGCATGGGGACAACCCTGTCGAGGGCATCCGACGCAGCCTGTTGCCAAGCAACCACCAGATCTCGACAGAGCTGTGGGCAAGGGAGGGGGAAAAAACCCCAGTTCTGCCTGGAACCGCTCCGGGTCCATAAGGCGTCTGGGGCGGAACCACCTAAGTGGCTCCTCTCCCCAGCAGTGGGGGGCGGCCTGTTGGAAGACCAGCGTAGGAGATAGTGATCAGACCATGGAACGGGCAGAGCTGTAGAAATAGCTTGCCCTCTGTCACCCGCCACTGCTCAGAGACAAAAACGAGGTCAAGAGTATCCCCCTCATGGGTAGGGCCCTGAATTAATTGGGTCAGGCCCATGGTTTCCATAGTCGCCATGAATTCCTGGGCCAATCCCGACGTTACCCCCCAGGGAAGGCAGGTTGAAGTCCCCAGAACTACAAGACTCGGAACTCCACCGCCACCCCGAGAGGATGTCCAGAAGCCCAGGCAGGGCTGCTGTCACACAGCTGGGGGAAAGGTATGGAGCAGCAAGCCCACCTGACCATTAGGGCCCCACCTCAGGAGGAGGGTCTCACTCCCACCTATCTCTGGCATAGTGACCTCCCTTGGAAACAAGGTCTCCCTAATAACCACAGCCCCCCCCCACCCTTCCTGGGCCCGTGGCGGTGCACAAACCTGAAAACCTGGAGGGCATAATTCCACCAGAGGGACACCACCCTCTGGGCCCAACCAGGTCTCGGTGATACAGGCAGATCTGCAGCCTCCTCCTCAATGATCTCCCGGAGGAGGGTAGACTTGTTAGCCACAGACCTGGCATTAAAATACACCAGCCTGAGCCCAGGGGTCCCAGTTCCCTGCCCCTAGGGAGGAGGCCATAGGGTCGGAGCGAGCAACCGCCCGTAGCTGGCGGGTGCGCCTCCAACACAGATAGCCCTATGCCTCATGCCTGGAGCGCCAGAACCCCAGCGGGTGAACGCGGAACACCCACGAAGAGCCCCCGACCAAGGCCCTACAACCATGTGAGAACCAGACCCATCTCCCCCTCCTAACCCCTTAAGACAATCAATTAAAAAATTTCAAAAGTTTCCCTTCCTTCCAAATTTAAAATTTGGCCCATATAGTCCGAAACATGCAGGACCTCTCGGGATCCCAAGACCGCCATTAAGTAAGTTCTGATAGCATAGGGGGCCACTTCACCAAAAGTAACTGGGGCAAGCATAGGAGGGCAGCTCAAGGCAAGTCGATACAAGAGGTAATGGATTAGATGGACATATTGCAGAAATGGAATTCAATAAAAGGACAGGCCATAAAAAATAGTCAGGAAACAATCCACAATCAGCAGTTCTCACAGCTGCTGATGGTTAGAATCCACAATAAACCAATCACTGCTCTGCCACCACAGCAGTGAGACTGTGGTGAAAATCCTGAACAGCCCCCAGCCCTCTCACTGCGGGGGTTACATCTCCCATTGCCCTCTCACTACAGTGGGAGGCAGCCAAGTCCCAGAGAGAAAGGCAAAATATAAGTCCGGGCAAATGGTATAGATGGTAAATGGTACAGATGAACCGAGTACCAATAGTGTCAAACGAGTCCAGATGACAAAACAGACAGGAAGACAGTGATCACAAATAAAATGCCCAGGTAGCATAGGGCAATCAGGTCCATAGGAATCCAGAGAGAGTCCAACATCAGCATACCGCCATGACCGTGGGTCCAGAGCCATAACGCCATCCCTTCTTGGGGGGGGCCATCTCCAAGGACTCAACCCACAACCCCGTCCGGGAAGGCTGGTTCATCCACCTCAGGCCAAGGCCAAGACCACTAATGTGTCCCTTCGGATCCTCCAGACCTGCAGGCCTCCACGCGCCCCCATAGATCTATTCCTCCCAGAGCTCTCACTTCTGGGGAAAGGGAAGGAGGAGCTCTTCGGGAGGCTCAAAAAGTCCAAGCCCCTACGGAACGCACTCCAAGCCAAAACGAGAGGAAGGGGGCATTGAAGCACCGTCTTGCTGTCGGGGACTCCACAGGATTACCTTCATGGCAACCACGGTACCAGAAGCCACAGACCACCGCTGTTGTCGCCCTCTTCCATGGAGCCAAGCCCCAGCAACGCAGCAGAATCGTAAACTGCCCAGCCAGCTGCAAAGCCGCCCGTTAAACCCCAGCGCCACGCACGCCTCCAGCAACAGCACCAAACAGCAGCTGAAAACCACCGCAAGCGAGCATCGGGTCCACCGGAACCATCGAATGCGCCGGTGTGCGCAAGTTTCCTGGCACCAGGACGGAAAACGCGCGAGCAGGGGCGCGCAATTGCTGTACGCCTCTTTTGGCCGGGAAAGCTGCGGATGGAGGAAAGGCCGGGAGAACAAGCTCGACCACGCTGAACCGCCGCCCATTTTCTGCCGGAACGGCTCTGGCGGCACCCCCGCACCCCAGGGGGGGTTCCAGGAAGAGAGGGAGCTACAAGCGAGCCCCTCTCTCAAAAATCCATCAAACCTCCGACTGCCGAGAGAGCCCTCTCACCAACAAACTGCCATCTTCGACATGCGCAGACTGGACTTCAGTGTCCTTGGTGGCTCAGGCTGTTAAATGCCTGCTCTTAAGATCCAGCTGTCTACAATTACTGTAGGCTCGAATCCCACCAGGCTCAAGGTTGACTCAGCCTTCCATCCTCTCGCGGTAGGTAAATTGAGGACCCAAGATTGTTGGGGGCAATAAGCTGACTTTGTAAAAATGCCACTTAGTAATAAGCAGGCATATACAATGGAATGAAGGCTATTGCTGAGCACATTGGGTTGTGCTCCAAAATTGTAAGTCAGCCCTGAGTCTTCGGAGAAGGGCATATAAATGTAATTTTAAAAAAAAGCATCTTGCAGTGTGTGCTCTCCATTCTTCCTCCAGACTCTGGGTGCTTGGTTTCCAAATGAGATTCAAAAGTTGCTCTCACCAGAAAAGAGGACTTTGGACCACTGAGCAACAGACCAGGTCTGTTTTTCTTTAGCCCAGGTAAGATGCTTCTGACTGACATTTGAAGCCCATGTCCAGGATCCGTCTGTGTGTGGTGGCTCTTGATGCACTGACTCCAGCCTCAGTCCACTCCTTGTGAAAGTCCCCAATACTTTTGAATGGCCTTTTCCTGACAATCCTCTCCAGGCTGCGGTCATCCCTGCTGCTTGTGCACCTTTTTTTCCCACACTTTTCCCTTCCACATAACTTTCTATTAGTGTGCTTTCATACAGCACTTTGGGAACATCCAACTTCTTTTGCAATTACCTTTTGAGGCTTTCCCTCCTTATGGAGGGTGTCAATGATGGTTTTCTGCACAACTGTCAGGTCAGCAGTCTTTCCCATGATTGTGATTCCTACTGAACCAGACTGAGAGACCATTTAAAGGCTCAGGAACCCTTTGCAGGTGTTATGGCTTAATTAGCTGATTGGAGTGGGACACTTTGAGCCTAGAATATTGCACCTTTTCACAATATTCTAATTTTCGAGATTGTGGATTTGGGGTTTTCATGAGCTGTAAGCCATAATCATCACAATTATGGCAAATCACGGCTTGAACTATCTTGCTTTGCATGTAATGAGTCTATCTCATATATTAGTTTCACCTTTTAAGTTGCATTACTGAAATAAATGAACTTTTGCATGATATTCTAATTTTTCGAGTTTCACCTGTACTCTTAAGGAATCAAAAACAAGCATGGTAAAGAGGAAGGAGAGGGTGATTTGTGTAGAACCTGTTTGCTCTGAAAGAAACTTAAGGATGGATGGATAGTTTCAAACATCTTTAGCAAGTTCCAGAAAGCATGGTTCTATCACATCCAAAACAGATATGCAAGCATGGCTACAAACATCTCTGAAAAAACTCAGATGAGAATCTCCGGAAGAAGCCAGAAACAATCCAGAAGAATGGCTCTAGGAATCCACAGAAAATGTCCTGAAGAAATCGAGCAATATGTGAATGAGTAGCTTGAGATAGTCTTAAATCACCTCCATGAGGAAGGGCCTGAAACCTCCCATCCCGTCCCATCTTGGTATAGACTTGTCTCTCATTTCTGCTGCTTCTAGTGTGACTGGGATCAAGATGACCAAATGAACACACCGCAATCCTATCGGCAAATATGATTGTTTTGCTGTTTAAAAACTTCTTGGGCTTTTTTTAAAGTGAGTGGCATGCTATTTTCCTAATGGACTATGGTATTACAGCATGAGATTCATACCCAATGAATGCTTGTCATCAACAATTGTGATTATCTAGATGCTGCCTTAAGTTGGGTGGGAGGAGAAAAGAGAGAGAGTGGAAGAAAAAAGGAAAGAAGGAGAGATTTATATGGAGGAAGAAAAGGAATGAAGCAGGGCCAAACAACAAGCATGATTTATGCCAAATGCCAAGAATGGATAGACAACGGTAGAGTACAGACAAACAAAGGATAAACCAAGATTGCATATGACATACAGGCTGTCACACTAACCTACAGAGCACAACTCACAAAAACAAAGAGATCCTTGGGAATTAGGAATTATGCCAGTGAGAGCTGGATGATGCCTGAAGATAACCATCAAAGTTAAATAATTCTCAATGATAGCCTATCAAGAAATCTCAAGCCAAGTAAGATGTCAGAAAAGCTGTCACCAAGGATCTAGTTGAAGAAATGCATTTAAGCATTAGTTTAGAAATTAGATCGGTCAGCAATGACAACAATTTTAGATGCACACCCTGTTTCTATGTGTTATGAAGAGGAAGCAGTTTTCCTAAACAATACATATTAGTGTTTCACAGTCGCATGTGAATTTACCCTACATAGATGTAAACAAAATGAGAGATGATTCTGTAACTAAGTGGTTAGTTTACGGATCAGAAAGTCTGGAAATAGCTTCCCCATGAACTCAAGAGTTATCTTAAACAAGCCATGATCATTTAGCTCAGCACATTTAGGAAAGGAACAAGAGGGATTTATTTGTCATGGCTGTTGTAAGAATTTCTGAAGCATCTTGATGAGAAGCACTCTGAATACTGTACCATCTCTGCCGGAGAATCTGTGAGCCTCTAGTATTTTGGGGGTAAAAATTCCCAGCTCATGAGCCTTCCCTCGGGGACTGCAATCCAGGAACATGTGCAGCACTGCTGTTCTGAGAAAAGCTGTGTTTTGATCTGATTTTTACAGAAGGTTTGTTCAGTGACAGCTGAGTTTTAGCATGTGCTGCACTCTTTTGGACTATTTCAAATGGATCTTCACTGTTGATCCTTTTGTTTCTTTGGAATCAACTGAGCTGCATGTATAAAATGCAGCTGTCATTGAAAAGCCAGATGTGAAACCTAGAAGCTTTGAAAGTGAAAAGGAATCAGTCAAAATCAGGAGTGTTCCCTTGACTGCAGCATTACTATTATAACAATGCAGCTTATGTGGAAAAGAAGGGGTGCCTTATCAGGAAAGTTCTATGGGCCATGGTCTGGTCTTGCCATGACTATGGAATTTAGGTGGCAAACTTTAAAACCATGAAATTGCCCTTTCAGCACTGAGTTCTGCAGTGGGTTGGAGCACTCAGAGCTATACACCCAGGACCTCAAATTATCTCGGTTGCTTGAAATGGGATTGAAGAAAGACCATTAGACTTGATAGTGTGGGAGTATGAACAGATTTCCAGAAAATCAGGAATCCTTTCAGCAGTTCCAAAAGGGCTCCACACCCATTTGCACTACCAGGTGACCCTGAGGACACAGACAAACCTCCAGGTGGCCTCAAATACTCTCTAAAAGAATGCAAATGACCAGCTATCTGGAAGGAATATAAATCCTTCCATGCTCCAACATTCAGTCAGAGCTTCTTGGATGAGAAGCAAAATGTCTTCAAAGAAAAAACAAGAAAGTCCAGTTGCCTGTTGAAAAAAGTGTCTTTGGACATTAGACTTCAAGTTTTCTTTGCCTGCTACATATTCTTAATAAAGCCTGAAATCTCCTTGTTAACTGGTATGTTCATTGTCTTCGAATTCTCAATGAGCCACTTATCTTGCACCTGGGTGTGCCAAACACACACACACACACACACACACACACACATTAACATATCAGATTTATCCCATCAGATTGATTTCCTTTCAATAACAAAGTAAATTTACAATCAAATGAGCCACCCAAAGAAATTTGCTATTCAGAAGCAATTGGGCCAAGAGACCAGGATTACTAACAAACCCAGCTCTCACTAGAAATCAGCTGTATCCATCAGATATCTGGGGCTGACCACCAGAATGGGCCTGGTCTTGCATAGGTAACCTAAAGCAGGAGGCAGCACTACCAAACCATCAAGCCACATTGTGTTACATGCCAAGCATAGGAAGCTTTGTTTGCGTTTCTACCCAGTGATCTCTGCAGCTGATTAAAGAGGCTGGAGAGGAGCACGAGCCCCTTGCCACTTTGTTTGTAAGGGAAGAAGCCAGGCTCTTGCTTTCCCACGTGAAATGGAGCACATAATCTCCATGCCAGGAGCAGCCTTCTTCCAAGACATTTTTCTAGAAATCAGAGTTCTGGGCAGGCTCACTGGTTCTGCAACAAAGACAATTAGCATTTGGGCACCAGCAAAGAAAGCCATTCTTTCCATTCTAGGTTAAGCTGAAAGTAAGGAGTGTGCAAAGAACCACATAAAATGACCTCATCCAATGGTTTCATCTACTGCTGGTGTTAAAAAGGAGCAGCCCACAAACTCAGACCACACTATTCATGTGCTTACACAGGACTTGAAGGCTGTGAATTTCGGGGTAGGGAGGAATGTGGTTTACCTCAAACCTGATTCTCAATGGGGTAAGTGTTCTCCAAGAGACAGCTGGTAGGCAATTTGGGTTCCCTCTGGATTCACACTTGTTGCTTGAGGAGCAACTGGTAGCTATGGCTAGCTGGCTTTGCAAAGAGCCATCTCCTGCATCAAATTTGCCCATTCCTAGATTGAGAGGGTTTGCTCACAATTACTCACAATTTGGTCCCTTCGTACCTGGACTCATGTAACGGCTGTACAGCTCATCTTCTTTTGGCTATCACACTGCATGGACTTTCAGTCAGGTTTAATACAAAGTGCTGGTTATCACTTTTCAAGCCACAAATAGCACAGAGCCAGGATACTTGCAAGAAGGCTTCTCTCTAAAGGTACATGCCCATATGACTGAGCCAGATAGAGTGAGTGCCTCCAGGTCCCCTCGCTTAGATGCTGTCACCCAGTGAGACCTAGTTAGCGCACCTTTCCCATAGCTGCCCCTGCCAAGTGATAGAGGATTTTCTATGGCATTCAGCATCCTCCCTCCATCCCCTTATTGGGTGATAAGGATCTTGCAAACAGCTGGTTCTTCCTCCAATGCATGGGATACTTTGAGACTAGGTAGAGTTCAGAAGGTGAGGAGGAAGAATGGTTTTGCTGGTACCATACGAGGTACAGTTTGTGATTACTAGCATTTTGTTGGTTTTATAATTCATTGTTATGCACTGACCCGCCCAGGGATGTTGCGTATAAAATAGGTATCTGTCCAACAACAAAATCAAACTGATCCCAATAAATGAGGAATTTATTGCAGTTGGGAACTCCTGGGACCTTTCTGCATTCAGGCAGCCCTTCCTTACCTGTGATGTGTGTGGCTGTCATGCAGATTTCCTGTTCTGTTCTGTTGTGTTCTACACATTAGTCTGTATGCAGCTGGACATGCAACTAAAGCCACCTAAAGCCAACAAAACAGACCATAGATCTGAATACTTTATTTGAAGAACAGGATATGGTGAAACTGTGGAAAATATGGATACATACAATGAGAATCAAATACAAGATAGACAGTATTAAGTTACTGCTGAACATAACAATTAATGCAAATAGTTTAAATCTGACCAGTGATGCTTTGTGTGTGGTATGTGGGTTTCTCCTTGGATGACCATATGCCACAGATGAAGATGGCTGCTTCTTTGAGGAGTCTAGCTTCCCACTGCGCACTTGGTTAGAGAGTGCTGGCTGATGGGTAAGTGGGTGGGGTCAGCTTCAAATAATATAGTTGGGGCATATTTGTTCCTCTGATGGGGCTAGAGAGCAACAACAGTATATAAAGGTTATATGCTGTGGCAAGACATTCCCTGCTGACTTGGAATGATCACCTTCATTGCGGGCTCTTCACCTGGAAGCAAAGAAAAAGGGAGCTAGAAGACAGCGCACAATAAGGGCAGAATTCTCACTTTCTGCTGCCATTTTGCCAGCTATGAACAAACCTGAAGAACAGAAATTATCAGGGCAAAGCAAAGGAATGATTACCTAGAGGGAGATACCTTTTTTGTTGTATTCTTAGAAAAGACTAGTATGGAGACATTTTTAAAAATAATTGATAATATTGATAATAATTGATATTATTAAAACAGCTTCCTGGCTCAGGAAGAAGTATTGTGCTAGGGACACCATCTGGAAACAGATCTCTACTCCACATTCTCGAATTCACCTTTGCATCTCTAGGGATAGATGGCCAATAACTGCTACAAGACGGTCAACTCCAGCATCTGAGTTTCTGGATTTTTTTCTGGGTTCAGCCACTGATGTCAATGTGGTAGAGGTGGCTGCTATGTTCCCAGGGCTCCTGCATAACTCTCTGAAGTGGTAATGTTTTAGACCAAAACTTGTGGTTCCTTACCCCAGGCTGTTGGTCTTGATGCTTATCTAGAATTTCCCACAAGGTCCAACCAGAATGATTGGGTTTTCTTTTCCACCTCTGATGTACTACAGATCCACTTTTTCATGGTGTTGAAAAGCTGCCCCAAGAAATCTCTTTGGATCTGGAAAGTGGGAAATTCTTTATGAGCAGGAATTCCCTTGACCTGTTTAAGCTCTTATCTTCATGCAGGTAGATAGAAATTTCAATTGTGGAATGAAATCCTTTTAGTGCTTAAATAGATCCTACTTATCTTGGACCTTTTTAGAAAAATCCTCCAGATTAAATGTTTTGAGTGGCATCAGATGGGATGCAGTTGCCCCTCTTCATACATAAGGTAACTGGCATCCTGACAAACATATTCCTTGCTATACTGAAAGTCATTTAACTTTCCTTTGAAAAAAAGGGGATTTTTTAAAAAAATTACATTTATATGCCGCCCTTCCCCGAAGACTCAGGGCGGCTTACAATTTTTTGGGATACAATCCAGTGTGCTCAGCAATAGCCTTCATTCCATTGTATATGCCTGCTTATTACTAAGCGGCTTTTTTACAAAGTCAGCTTATTGCCACCAACAATCTTGCGTCCTCAATTTACCTACCCCAAGAGGATGGAAGGCTGAGTCAACCTTGAGCCTGGTGGGATTCGAGCCTACAGTAATTGTAGGCAGCTGGAACTTAAATGCAGGCATTTAACAGCCTGTGCTACCAAGGCCAATTTTCCAGATTTATCCTGATCTGAAAATGCCCATCAGCACATTCTTGGGCCCCTGAACATCTGCTCTGTGCACAGGATTAATCACCATTGTTTTGGGGGGTAACACTAGCTTTTCTTCCAGGTTCTCTGGTTGAGAAGGAGTTGTCCCAACTGCCTGAGATCTGGTCCCACCTGGCTGGCTGTTTAGGACCAAGCCAAGTGTCCCTCTCAATTGGGGTCCCCAAGGGGATGGATCCAGTTTTGGCTCAGGGGATGGAGAGAATCTGCCCAATACTTCCTTCCTTGGAACCAGGCAGAAATGGACCTTTCTGGGGCCTTTTGGTTAGAATCGGTCTTCAAATTACTGAGTGCAAAAAGATCCATCCAGGGTGTACCTTTTATTGGATTGACCCAGCCACCTCACCTTCCAGCTGATAGGTCATCAGGTGTCCAGACAGACCCAAACATACACTTGATAGGGCCGTCTTTGAATCTTACTCACTCACGAGGGATCCCTCAACCTGTCACTCCTGGCTTCCACCAGGGAGCTCCTAGCCAGCAGCTTCTTTCCTCCAGAGAAATCGTCCAGGCCACTGATTTTCCATGGGGGAGAACCGTGGCACTCCCACCTTTACTTCGCATGCTGGGAAGACATCCTAAAGACAGGATTCCTTCCTGGGGCTCATGAGGAACACCCCATCTTTCCCAGCATCACTGGATCAAGTGGAAACGAAGCCTCAAAGGAACGATATTCCTGCGCTGGGGAGGGGATGAAGGGGGGGGTGTTCATCAGCAAACTCCATCTGGAGTGCGGCCCTACAAAGACCCCCACTAGCTCCGAGTGCCCCCCCCCCATTGTAGCCTGCCATCTGGTGGAATCCCCTTCCTCTGGATGCTGCATAGCGGCTCATCCGGCTTTTCAGGGAAACAGTTTTTCCTCCCAGCCCTTCCCTTCCCTTCCTTGCAGGATTTCCTGCGGCCTCTTGATGCTGGATGTGAAGAGTATTGGGGGGGGGGGGCAAAGGGCAAGGGAGACCAAAGAAGGGAAGCCTTCCACCCCACCGCCTTTTCATTAGGCTAGAAATTAGAGCTAGAAAAGCGGAGCCGGGCAAAAGTCCAGGGCGCATGCTCATTTCCCTTCTGAAACTCGAAGGCTGCCAGGATTCCGCAGAGGGAGCCCCTGGTGGTCCCTGCCTGCCATTGCAGCCTTCCTGCAAGCCGGAAGAAAGATGCAGAAAGCTTTGCCGCTCCCGCTCCCCAGGAATTTCTACGGGCAACGGGTTCTGTTGCGCATGCTCTGTGGGACCTCTGAAGCTGCCTCGGCTTCTCCTGGAACTGAGCGTTCTACGTGCGATAATACATGGAGGCTTCCCCTTGGCTGGGCGGGGCGGCTCAGTGCGTGGGTTGTGCGATGCAAATTGGCCCGGCCCTCAAGCCCTGCTTTGAACTCCTCGGACATGTGGAACGCCGCCTGGACTTGGCGCGCTGCCGTGACTTTCGGCCGATCCTGGAGGCTGGGGCGGGGCCGCAATCGAAGGGTCTTCCTGGGTTCCCTCTTTGGCAATGCGGGAGAGGGAGAGGGTTGCGCAAGTCCCCACCGAGGTGCGAAAAGGTGCCCCTCCCCTTGAGAAAGGAGCAGTGGATTTTCCCCTGCTTGATACAGCAGGTAGGGATTTGTGTTATTATTAGGGATTTCCGGATTCTGTAGTCCAGTATATCTGTTGGAGGCTGGAATTCTAAGGTAACTCCAATGTTTCCCCCCCCTCTCTCTCACACACACCACAAATTGTACAGTAGAATTTTAACGACTAACAAATCTAGCTGGGGTGCCTAGTGATGTCCCTCTCCCACATCTGCAGGAGCCCTTAGTTTCTGTTCCTAGACAGCACCCCAATGGGAAGAAGGTGAAAGTTACTACAAGTAGTCCTCAATTTACAGTTTATTTAGTGACCCCATTCAAAGTCACAACAGCACTGGAAAAATGACTTATGACCATTTTCCACACTTATGACCATTGCAGCATTACCATGGTTGTGTGATTTACATTAGGATGCTTGACAGCTGTCTTATATTTATGGTGGTTGCAGTATCTCACAGTCACATGATCACTCTTTGCAACCTTCTGACAAGCAAAATCAGCGAGGAAGTCAGATTCACTTAACAACTGTGTTATTAACTTCACAACTCCAGTGATTCACTTAACAACTATGGCAAGAAAGCTCACTTAAGAAATGTTTCACTTGGTAACAGAAATTTTGGGCTCAGTTGTGCTCCATAAGCCAAGGACTGCCTGTATTTACAGATGTCCACACATTTTTTTAAAATGGCTTTCAAAAATACTTTTTAAAAAATTAAGAATGATTGTTATTATTAACATTTTATGATTATCTCTACATGCTCATTACACATTACACCCTTTGGAAGCTCTCTGACCTTAAGGAGGGGAGGCCACAGGTCCCTGGGCTATGCAAAGGCTATTCAAAGGTAACCACATTTTGTGAGCAGGAACACAAGATTGGCCTACCTTGAAAAACAGGCTTTTTGCAAAATATCAATTTCTGACACAGAATTCACTCTCATATCCCATCAACTGCAGCAAAAGATTCTTGTTTGAGGGACACATTCTTATGACATCACTTCTGTTATGTATGTAGGTTTGAATGTTATTGGTTTATTTGAACTGTTCTTGTAGAATGTCAAGTGGTATTGGTTTAAATAGTGCGGGAAGAAACCCTGCACTCCCATTGGCTGGCAACTATGGCTGCAGGCTATAAGAGGCAGCCGTAGCCCAGCCAACTCGGGTCCATTCGAGCTGTAGTCACTGAATAAACTCTTTGCTGGAACTCGTGGTCTAGGATCCACATTGATTTCGCAGGCCCTACTAGAAGGCACACTTTTCTGGTTATAGTAGATGCATATTCCAAATGGCTCGAGGTAATTCCCATGGCATCCACCACAACTGATGCTGTCATCAAGCAGCTCAGAAAACTGTTTGTAACCCATGGGTTACCAGATGTCCTTGTCTCTGACAATGGCCCTCAATTCACATCTAACATTTTTGAATCCTTTCTAGCACAACAGGGTATCAGACATGCCCTTACTGCCCCTGGGCACCCTTCGCTAACGGCCGGACTGAACGCATGGCACGCTTTACCAAAGAGAAGCTTCAGCAGCTGGGTCCTGGGGACATCACTGAGAAGCTTGAAAAACTTCTTAGTGTTCAGCACATCACTCCTAGCCCATCAAATAACTTGTCCCCAGCAGAGTTGTTGATGGGTAGGAAACTTAGGTCTTCCCTTGACCGCCTTCATCCCACTTACGCACCCAACGCACCACTGGATTCCACTTCCAAAGTTCGTACTTTCAGTGTGGGTGATTCTGTATATGCTAAGAACCTTATAGGTGAACCTCTGTGGATTCCTGCTGAAATAACTCACATCACTGGCCCTCGTTCTTACAGGGTACAAACAGAGGATGGCCTCCTCTGGAGCAGGCACATTGACCAACTTAGATCCAGGTTCCGTCAGGAACATCGCCCCTGTCTCTCTCTGGGTCCCTCACCTGATGTCACTTCTAGGGGAAGGGGAGGAACAGGAGGAAAATCAGCAAGCAAGAACCAACCCCATGTGTAACGAACCATTACGACAGGAACCATCCCGAACCCTGTCACAATACTCCTTAGAAGTAGAAGATTGCACATCACTGACATTGGAATGGAGTGAGAGACCAGATTCTAACAGATCTAACAGGGTCTCCTTTCTACAGGAAGTCCCAACAGGGAAATGTCAGCATGTCCTCTCACTGGGTGAGAATGTTAAAAGTTCTGAAACGAAGGTCTCAACGTACAAGAGCCTCACCTATTTAAAGGAATACATTAGATAGGTTGGGGTTTGGTATGGACTGAACCTAGTGGGGAGGGGTGTTATGTATGTAGGTTTGAATGTTATTGGTTTATTTATTTATTTTTTAAATTACATTTATATGCGAGAGATTGCCCGGAAGAGCCCCACTGTGCATACACACATGCCCTCACCAGCCAGCTGTTTGTTGGATATCTGCTGTGTATGCACAGGAGGAGATGCACACGTGGGAGACATGCGTGCATGCGCAGAGGTGTGTGGTGTGGGGGGATCGCACATGCGCAGAGGTGTGCACGCGCAGGGAGTGCATGTGCAGGGGGGAGAGTTGCAGGCACATTGCATCATGAGCACAGGCACATGTGTACGCGCACACACTGTTGGCATGCAATGTGGAAAAGGTTAACCATCACTGCCCTAGGGAGCATCTCCTCCCCTGTCCCCCAAGGTCATTTATTATTTATTTGTATCCCACCTTTATTATTTTTACAAATAACTCAAGGAAGTGAAGATACCCAATACACCTCCTATTTTCTCCACAACAACCCTATGCAGTGGATTGGGCAAGGACAGAGTGACTCAAAGTCACTCAGATGGATTTGATTGCTAAGGCAGGACTCACAATCTCCTGTTTTCCAGCATGGTGCCACACCATATTTGCACATATCACTACACTTCCTTACTAGTTTGCGGGAATGCTGGTGGTATAACTTGATTTCAGCTAAGTATTAACAAAGTACTTCCTAACAATTAACCTAATTAAATAATTGATAAAATATGATTTTGTGATGCAACATTTATACCAACTCTTCGACAAAGCTATTTTGATGTCATTTTAAAAATAACCAGATTCTATAACAATATTTATTATTTCCTAATAGAGGTGCATAAGTAAAATGGGGTAGAAAAATATGCAATTTGAAGCAACTAGGACATAACAAACTATGGCATCTTTTATAAGAAAAAATGGAAGGCAGCTACAGTGTAGATAGAACTTTCATTAAGTTTTATTTGTGTTTTTTCTTATATTATTTCTTAGTGTATAATTTAGACCTAGATATAAACTTTAAACACATCTTGATGGTTTACCAAAATAGGCTGAAAAAAAAACCAGTATGGAATTTACAGATATACAAGTAGAAAGTTATTCACTTAGAAGAGGGAAAATAAGATGCAGGGGAAAAAGGATGGAGGATGATAATATTTTGTTGAAATGATCTCAAAATTGCCATTGATTGCAAACCAATTTGCTAATACTTGAACAAGAATTATACTGAATAGAGAATATGTATAGCTGTAGGAATTTTGATTTTACATGTCAGACCATGTTTTAATACTGAGTTTCCTTTTGCAATTTCTATTAGTTGTATCCAATTTCAAATCATAACACTAGGCGGATCTGTGGCTCTATATATTTGTGGATGATCCTTAGTTTGGCCTCAACAGGTGGAGGCATGCTTTCCCAAAATACCATTAGACTTCCTTTTATGCTGCTCTTGTATCTTCTTTGGTTTCAGCTATAGTACCAGCTGCCTTGTCTATTTTTAGAAGTGTGCAAGAGTGGAAAATTTTCCACCGTCCCTCTCTAACTTGTAATAAATCTGACTGCTGTAAAATGATAGCATGTTTCTTTACATATTACTTTTCTCTCTCACACTATTAGTACCCTCTGGTACATGTATTTCAGTTTTCCTGGCTGTGAGTCACTTCTATGTAAGCCTGTAACAGTTCATTAAAAAAGATTTAAAATGAGAGCTCATTTGGTTCTCTTCCTTACCATCTCAATTTGTTTCTAGCAGGTAAAAAGCTTTAATGTGTTTTACTACCGTATTTTATTTTTTATATTAAAAAAAAAAAGTTTGCAAAAAGAAATTGCTTTGTTTTTTTCTTGCTATGTGTTCGATGATCTTTTTTTCTTAATGCGTCGTTTTCATGCTTTAATTAAAAAAATCTAAACTATTAATGAAAGGAGTTCTATGGCTACCTCATGAAGAAGCTTCAAAGAGGGAAATTGGAGAGAAAATTATGGTGATTTTAGGTATGTTGTTGAATTAAATTTAAAACTGCTTCTAGTGAACTTGTTAAAACCAAGAATACAAATTATAGCTGGACATGGAATATTTAATAATGTAAATGCTATTTCACTAATCTGCTTTAAATTAAAAAACTGCAAGTAGGAATCTAGAATGTATAAAATTTTCAGTAGTGGTATATATGCATATGACTTTTGTGTAGAGTACCACTTTTTAAATAAAGATAATTTTGCTGTAATTTTATTAAAATCCAGTGTATATTTTGTGGCAGAGCAAATTTATATAGAATAAGATGTTTCTGGATCCTGTGGAAATTTAAAAATATAACTCTATGATTATATTGCTATAGTTAACTGTTAGTGACAATATTCTCCCATATAGTGGAAAAACATGATTTGTTTTGTCAGATTTGGTTTAGTGTATGTCATGAAACTAACCATTTGTAATTAGTGTGACTTGTGAGTCCAGCCTATTGTGATTTGATCAATGAACTACAATTAAGTTAGGGTTTAACAGGATATGCAGAACGTTGTGAGCAAACCAAATTTTAATTATTGTTAAAGAATCTTGGGTTTCATGCACTCAGTTTCCTTCCTGGCCTTACTGGTTTGCAAAAATTATAATTTGTTAATAGCTTTGAGCTGGGAAGATGATGAATGAATTTTGGTTATTGCTTGCTCAATGAAAAATGGAGGGAATTGGAGCATGTAAAGGAAGGAGTGCTTAGCACTAGTTCATTCAAAGTCTGTATAAATCCGTTCACGGTTAGTATATTATACTATACTGAACACAGGGAAGCAATCATCTGTATTGGAAATTCCTTCGTTTTAATGACTATTAAGAAAAATCTTGAATTTAAGAGTAGCTAGATTTTTCAGGTATTTTAAGAAATGTGCCTGGAAAGTTCAGTACATCATCCTTTATTTATTTTTCCTTATTCCTTACCACACTAGCAATGTTCATTGTTGTTGTTGTTGTTGTTGTTAAGTGGTTGGCTATTGTTGTTTTTTGCTAGAAATAGTGTAAGTTAAAACTTTATCCTTGTGACTTGTAAGAGTCAATTTACACTTGACTGCAAAAGCACTAAAATTACTTCTTTGATAATAGTTTGATGCCATACTGGTAACAAATGAAATGAAAAAAAATTTTAAACCAAAAATTATTCCATGATATACTGTACTATTTGGGCATCAGATAGAAGCCACTAATTGTACAGCATCAGTACGGTAATAAGATTAAGAAAGTCCCATTTTGGTGTTTTATCCTTCTGCAATGTCCTCTGGCTATATAGTCTAAATAGAATCTTATATATTGGATAGGTTGCTATATGTGTAGTTCCTAATATTCTGTATTTAAATAAAATTACTGTCTTTTACTATAAGTATCAGTAATGTTCATGCATCCATGAAGATTATGTTTTCTCAATGACCTGCGTTCAGATTAAAAGGGGACATTTATACAATTTATTTAAAGTAATATTCATGGGCTTTTAGGATGTGGAGGCATATGGCTTAAAAATGCTAAAAATTATAACAGTCTTTTTTTCAATTTGCTCTGATAGCTATTTAATAGAGCTAAGTGTTGTATAACATTGAAAAAGGTCATAAGTTCTATGCAAATTGTTGTGCCTCAAGCAAGACTCAATAATCAATATTGAATTACTATCTATCATTGATTTGGCCTTAAAACCCAATAACTTTATTATTAAATACCAATATATCTTTTAACACCGCACCACTGAAGCCTCATTTTGCTATCTAATTGTTATGGTGGAGGCTCCTGGGAGAGAATGAGAAAAGCACTCCGGACGCCAAGAGTATACATTCCCAGTAGAGTAACTCAAGCCATGAACACCATCCTACCTGCCCAATTAAAGCAAGCAGGTAGTCTTCAACTTACAATAGTTCACTTTGTGACAGTTCCAAGTTATAACGGCTCTGAAAAAAGTGACTTATGATGACCGTTTTTCACACTTACAAGTTACAACCATTGCAACATGCCCATGGACACATGATCAAAATTCAGACACTTGACAACTCAGTCATATTTATGAGGGTTGCAGTGATCCCGGGGTCATGTGATCACCTTTTGCCACCTTCTGAGTCAATGGGGAAACCAGATTCACCAGTGATCGTGTTACTAACTTAACAACTGAAGTGATTCATTTAATGACTATGGCAAGAAAGGTGGTAAAATGGGGCACAATTCACAATTGTCGCCCTTAGCAATAAATTTGGGGCTCAATTGTGATCATAAGTGAAGAACTACCTGAATCATGCAGCAGAGATCAATGAAAGTGCTGGAGGTGGATGATCATTTAGAGATAATGACAATGGGAGTATATCATAATGTATAGGAGAAAGCAGTGTAAACCCACTTCTGTATTCTCCACAAAAACAATATGGATAGGCATGATAGACTGATTGTCAATATAGTATTAGATGATGGGCTCCTCAGATCAAACAACGCACAATGTAGCATTGAGAAAAGCTGATGATTTTTGGAGTATGACTATAATGTGCTTATGACACAGCCTTATTAAAGCCTTCCAGGTTAGAAGCTGCAAAGACAGAATTATAGAAGAAATATTGAATCTAAGAGAGAGGAACATGAGAAAGTTCAACACAGTGAAAGATTAAGTGAACCAATCACAAATAGAGATTTTGTATATCAGCAAATGAAAATGGAGCAGAAATGTACTTTCAGTTTAAGTAGAAAATATTTATTGCTCAGAACATGAAAACCAAGAAATTATCTTGCTTTCATAGTTGTAAAGAATATTGAAGAAACAGTATTTGCTGTTTTTGCTTGTCTTTGATTAAGTGATATCAATTACATTTCTCTGGAGAATTAGAATTCCTGAGGAATATAAGGAAGACATCAAAGTTGTAGATGGTTTCTGCCTTTTAAGACCAACCAGCAATAGTAACTAGCAATCAAGAAACATGACATAGCCAGCACTTGGTAGACCATCCATGAAGGCATTGTAAACACTATTCAGATGCCATAATGGGTCCATGCCTACAAAAACGAATAGTGACAGCAACTATATTCCTTCTGGCACTCTATGGAAGTGAAAATTTGAAGAAACAGGATAGGAACGGTGTAGGGATTCAATAACCAGTCATTTCAGTGTCCAAAGATGTCTGACCACATACGTGGTGTTTATTACTTTTATACCATTTTTACAAGCAGAAAAGAACAGCATAGATACAGCATTGGGATTGGAGAATAGATCCACATGGGTGAAACCCCTCAATCACATTGGCATAACCCCTCAACCAATCCTTGAAGTTAGTGGTGATGTTAGTAAATGATATCATCTGTACACCTGGAAAATCAGAGACATCCCATCCTCATCCCAACAGATAAGAGAATGAATAGAAGATGAGCTCATGGGATAGCAAAAGAGGCCCCCTCCACCAGGCTGCAGTGTGCTGCCAGCTACTAGTGTCATCCAGGGAAACTCAGTGGCCACCACATTTCACTCCTTCCATTTTAAATTTTTTTAATTAAAGGCGAATCAGAAAAGAAGTTAGGAGAGGATTCATAAGAATCATTAGAAGAGCATGCTTGCAGTTGTTTATATAGGGCATATACTTGACCCTTAGGCAAGGTAAGAGAAGGTTTGGGATGAAAAGCTGTGATACATATATTGCAAAGAGAAGGGAGACATTGAACAAAGCAGCACCCACTAATTAAATCACAACTAATGACTACATAGCATAGAATTTTTCCCATTTAGCCTGTGGGCAACCAAGCCCAAAAGCTTTCCCACCAAGATCCTAATTTATCAATTTTCAAATCCAAGGCCAAATTGTTGAAAATATTAAGCTGGTGCTGGATGGTTCATGACCCATCAAACAAATTAAAACAATATCGATTTTGTAGAATAGCCTTCTTCACCACTTGCATCTTATGGTTGATTGTTGAGATAACTGAAGAAGTAACATTGTTTTTGCTAAATTACATGCAACAGAGTTAATGTTAAGGTGAGCGTGAGCAGCAATTGCTGGCACGCCCACTATAAACAAAGCTAGCACTACGTATTCAGCTTTATTAAGTAAGGTTGTTTCAGAGTCACAAGTGTTATCTAGCATGACCCCTCGTCGAGAACGATTCGAATGATGAAGTTGTTGTTTAGAAAGCAAAACAGGAATCAGCCGACTGAGGCAGCAAAGTACTTCACTAAGATTAGCAGGAATATAATTAAAAGTTTCTTGACCACATGTAAAAACTATCCTTGAGGTAGCCAAACATGGGAAAAGTGAAAGAAGTCTCTTCCAAAGCTGTGCAGTTCAAAGCAGGTGAGCTAAGACGATGACAGTGAGGTTTTTTACTTGAAGATGTACAATTAACTACTTTTGCACAAGTTATATTTATAGGGACTGCTACCATTGAGGTGTGTAAAGCAATTGCATCAAGGTGTGGATAATAAGCAGCAAATCCCCAATTAGATATAGTCTTATAGTTAAAGTTCCCATGTAATAAAAATCCGCTTAAGCCAGTGAAATTTTGAATTACTGCAGAAGGAGTGCAGACAGGAACTAAACATGTAGAAAGCAAATGTTCCATATCATAAGTTTCAGATAAGCAAAAGACATCATTCTGTGTGATGTTAATCAAGCATAAGCAAATGAACCCGGATTGGACACTGTGCCATCTGTAAAGTCAAATTCCTGGGACTGGGACCAGATCTGGGGACTGGTGTGATGTCACGAAATCCTTGGCTGGGTGGACACAACAAGCCTGGGCGGACACAATGAGCTGGAATCCACAAAGGTCCTGTAGAAGCAAACACAACAGCACAGCCTCGCCCCTTACCCCTAATAGTTAACTAAAACATTCAATTAATTTAAGGTAAATAGAAACATGCAATTACATTCAACTGATTTAAGGAAATTATACTTTTAAAAACTTTTTAGAGACCCTTCTAGAGACCATTTCCCTCCTTTTTATTTATTTGTGGAGACAGGCCTTAAATGGCCGATGAGCATGTTCCATTATGGCTATATTCCAGGTGGTACAAAATTGCAAAAAGCAAAATATCATGTTGTAAAAACAGGGCTTGCCTAGTAGGTAACATCCATTTGCCAAAGTTGATGATAAAACAATCTACTTGACTTGAGTAATTGGAATAGGGCAAGCTTGTGCCAGGCCTCTAGCATTTTGAGGAAAAAAGAGTGATTGAAAAAAATCAACAAAGCAATAGCCTTAAGAAAGAGGCCCAGAAAGGGTCAAGTGACTACGTATGTAACAAATATCTTCAGTCTTGTAGTAGCGGTGGCAAAATTAAAAATAAGATCATAATTAGGGTAAATCCTGGGCATAATATAAGCACCTGGAAGATTAAAAATAATTTGACACACATAATGAGAGTCAGAGATTAAGTTGAAAGGCTGTTGAGAAAAAGTTTTGAAAGTTAAAATAGCAGGACACTTTCCAGGGAGCATTATGAGGAGCCTTGTAAAGGAAGAAGTCATTAAGTAAGCAAGCCAAAGTTCTTTAGGCAAACAATACAGCTTAGATAGTCAGGCAAAGGACATTGAAGAGATAAGTTATTCTGAAAATAAAATTGAAAATCAGACTTTACATAACTCCACCATTTATACCTTACTGTACTTATCAAAATTAGAAGAAAAAGTTATTTGCAAAGCCCATTGTAAACCTTTCATGACTTTACCTGTTGTGCTGGCAATAGCCATGCATTCCCACATTCTTGTTGTAAAACCTCCAGATGGAGTCAAATTTTAGTGTCAATTCTCTGCTTTAATCAGAATATGGATTAAGAGCATGTACAAAGTGCAGCTAGTTTTAAATTTTGATTCCCTTTGCTGAAACTGGGAACTGAGTCATCTTCAAAGATCCAGGCAAATTGCCCACCTGGGAACCGAGCCACCTTTACAGATAACGTTCCAGGCAATTTGCCAATCTCAGCCTATCTATCTGAGGCTCCTTTGTGTGAAAATCTCTAAAAATCAGGAGATGAAGCTATGTAACCTATAAAAAGTTATTTTCTAACCTCGCCTTTTCAAGGCAAAAACTCAGAGAAAAAAAATTGTTAAAGTGATCAAAGCCTCATTCTCCCCCCTCCACCCCTACAACAACCAGCGAAGACAAGAAGGAAATGTTTAAAATAAATCTCATCCATTTTTCCACTCAATATTCTTTTCACCAATAAATCACACACAAATAATTTTCATCATGAGTAAAGCACACACAAATACACACACAAATAATCCTATCTTTCTCAGGTCCGGACCTTTCTCACACTCTTTCTTACTCTCCTTTCAATCTGGGATAGGGGTCAACACACAAACATTTATACCACCTTTTTACTATCAACATACTCACACATTTACACTGTAATCATACGGCTTGCATATTTACAATTCTTTTCTGAGAGCCAATAAGCTCCATTGTAGAGGATCTCATCCTCCAGGGCTGGAAATGATTACACCTGGGGAGGGTTTGTCCCTTTAAGTTTCCACATTTTTTTTAAACCTGTAGTTTGTTCTCAGAGCATTGGGAGAACTCAAGGAGCGGTTCCAATCACAAAGGTGATTGTGGGCCCGAACCACTGTCTATCTGCCCCCACAACTCTAAGTCCAATCCAAAAAGCCAATTTAATTCTCTGGTTGCCAAACATGTTACAATTAATTTATTTTGAACTTCAGCAATTCCAATTAGGGCTATACACAGGTAAAGGATATTTTCTTCAATTCAATCCTATTCAATTCTGCATACACTTATTTACATTATTATACATACACAGCTAAGCTCAATTCTGCATGCAATTATTATACATTATTATACATACACATCTAAGAAGTTTTAATGAAAATCACATCATGAAAAGAATAGTAAACATTTTCATCTTCTCTTAGTTCTTTCTAACACATAACAGTAAATGAACCATATTTTCTTTGAACAGCCCCATTGTACTGTATGGAGGGGCTTCCTAACAGATCTGTGTCTCATTCCATGCTTCTGATCAGCAGATCTAATTGTGGACTATTGAAATCAATAGGGCATGCCTTCCACTTTCAATTCTGCCATCCAGTGCATCAGAAGAGAGCAGTTGCCTGTATTCTAGTTACATCCATTGTTCTATCTTCTTAAGCATTAAATAATTAAAAGGATTAAACATAAAAATTTCAAACAAATAAATTTATGTGTCTCTGTCCTGGGTTTCTAGCTTGAATCTCCCCCTTCTTCTAATTGTTCCTTTAATATTTTCCTTATGGGGGTGTACAATGGCTTTGGAGAATCAAAAATTTAGCCTGCTCAGAAGGAGCTGAAAGTCCAATTAGAGAAGATTTTGGAGTGACAATTTTTACCTGATCATAATCAGGAGTGGGGCTTATAGTCAATTATTATTTTGCTGAGACATCAGAGCCAGATGTTTCCACTGCATGACAGCATTGATACCATCGATGTAATATTTGGACTGGAGCCTTGGGTATCCTTAACCTTCTATTCTATTCTATTCTATTCTATTAAGTTCAGGATACCATTTCCCTATCTCCCACCAGCTTCTTTGTGTCTACTCAGTGTACTTTTGTACCTGATTCATGTAGCAGGAATCTAATTTCCTGAACATGTTCCTGCTGATGCTGAGATAGATTGCAACCCATACTTACCATTGATGGGTCCCGAAGGACCCGGGGTCCCGTAGGACGAAGGTGCACCTTGGGGTCTATTTCAGACGATGGTAAGCATGTTGGCTGTTGCCTACCCGAGGGTTGATGGCCCCGCCCTGCAGGGTTGATGTCCCTGTTGGGCCACTTGTAGGGATTCAATAACCAGTCATTTCAGTGCCCAAAGATGTCTGACTGCCTGGGCAGTGTTTATTCTTTTTATACCATTTTTACTCCACCAGGCTGCAGTGTGCTGCCAGCTACTAGTGTCATCCAGGGAAACTCAGTGGCCACCACAGAACGGTACTTGGGCTTTGGAGTTGGAGAAGACTCCAGGGAATACCATGGAAAGCCAATGGGAAAATCCCAAACAAAACAATCCAAAGTTCTCACCCAAGGCACAAATAACCAGGCTCGAATTATCTTACTTCAGATGCATTATGCAAAGATCTAGCTCTCTAGAATAGTCTATAATGCTGGAAAAGGTAAATGAACAAGGAAAGAGAAGAAAACAAGTAACAGCAAGATGAGAAAATTCAGTTGCAACAGCAACTTTTAAGTATTTTAATGGGTTTTAGCGATTGGGCTTATCGATCTAATTTTGTTTTAAATATTTATTGATTGTTGTGCTGTTTTAATTGTGAGCCACCCCGAGTCCTTGCAGAGAGGGGGCGGCATATAAGTCCAATTATAAATAAATAAACTGAAAGTCCATTTTGAAGACAGATCATCCTGGGAGAAAGTCTACAATCACTAAAAGCTAACATTCATTTGATGGCACCTAATCAATCAATTTTTTTAAAATTGCTGTGTGGATGAATCCCACCACTGGACAGACTCCTCCAGATTTGATGGTATGAAGGGATGTTAGAGCATGCAAAAGCGTTCATGTTTAGCACCTGTCTAGGTTTTCTTTCCCTGAATTCATATCGTTGCCCACCACATCATATTTTTGGTAAAGGACATATTTGTTTAAGGAGCTAAAGTCTGGCTCTCTCAGACTAGCTATACACTGTATATCTCAAAGCACCGTTTTATATTAGAATTTCAGGTGGTATACAGTCCTGTTGTACATGAATATCATTGTGCATCCAGTTTTTACATATGCCTTGTTTAAAAAGTTTTCAAACATCAGTTCAAGCTCATACTTGAACTATATTAGACTTATATGGTAGAATGTTAGAAAGCAGGCAATTATCTGAATTTTATGTTTCATTCTAGATATATAAGATATTTTGTGGATGTTTTACTGTTCCTTTAAAAAAATTAGAATTGTAAACTGCAGAATTACTTGGTTTTTACTTGGCTATAGAAACTGAATAAATAATCAGAGAAAATCATGCGCAATATGTTTTGTTTTTGCTTTTTGTATGGCATGAACTCAGTTTTTGTTTTTTGTTTATAAACCATGGCTTAAAGCTTAGTGCAGGGGTCGACAACCTTAAACACTCAAAGAGCCATTGGAACCCATTTCGCACAGAAAACACTGGGCACCACAAAACCCTTCCTGTGCCTGACTATTTCTTGAGCAGCCACAAAACTAGCATATGTAGTTGAATTAAAATGGTCTGTTTACTTCTGAAACTTTTCTTTTCTTGGATTTACCCATGGTTGGCCTACCTGGAGTTGAAAAGCTCAATAAATTGCATGCTGGCAGGTGTCACACACATTGGTGGTTGTGACACATATTTTGAGTGACAGGGTACCGCAGCAGTGGGACGAAAGAGCCACCTGCAGCTTGCTGACCCCTGGCTTAGTGTAACATATGTATTCCGATACATGAGCATACTTCTGCATTCCACTATCTATAATTTTTACTTCTCAAATTTTATTTTTTTTACTGAAGGACACAGTAATGTAGAACAGGGGTTGCCAACCTTTTGGACCTCAGGGACCACTAAACTCATAATTTTAACTCCAGAGGACCAGAGACCCTGGGAAAATCCCCCAAAAAGTCTAAAGGAAAATTCCTCACCCTGTTTTCCTACCAATCGATCATTCTTTATTTGGGATCACAGGATACCGTCTCTAGCTCCGTTCTCAGGGGGAGGGGAGAGAGAAAGGGACTGACTTTTGGTTTCATGCAAGGAAAACAGCAGAAGCAGCAGAAATCTTTCTTTCTCCCCCCAAATTCTGCCAGAAATGAGCCTTTGTGAGACTTGTCGCGCTGGCGCAGCCCCTTGGAGCAGGATGCCTTGCAGGATCCCAAAGACTCATTTCTGGCGGAGTTTGGGGGAGAGTAAGAAAGACTTCTGTTGCTTTCCTTGTGTGCAGTCAAAAGCAGAAGGAGAAAGAAGCGGAAAGAAGCAGCCCAGTGGCCAGGTGAGGTGCGTGGGGCGAGTGGGGCAAGTTCCCCCCCGCCTTTTTCCCTCCCCTCACTACTTTGTGTTGTTTGCAATGCAAGCGACGCAAGCCTTGTGTTCCAATGGGCCATGTGGGTGGCGCAGCCTTGTGTTCCCATGCAGCCTGGATTAATTGCTTTGGGGGTGAAATTCTCTGCGGACCACCAAAATTTTCTCATGGACCACCAGTGGTCCCCGGCCCACGAGTTGGTGACCACTGACATAGAGGACACAGGCAACATGGAGAACTACAAAATGATAATGGAATAACTTTAATTGCAAGAGATAGAAACTGGAAAATCATTGATTTCTACCTGACTTGTTACTAAACCATTTTCTTTCGAAGAGCAATAGAGTGCTCATGCATGTCTAGTTTAAATATAAATGAAGAATAACATCCAGAAGATTTTAGTAGAAGGAGAAAAGGGGTCTCAAGACCAGGACATTGATGTTCATCTCAATGTTTTCCCATCAAGCTTTATGTTAGTTTAGGCCAGTTGATTATCTGTTTTACGTATCTTTTAAACCAGGGGTGTCAGACTCATGTCATCACAGCAGCGTCACGTGACATATTGGGACTTTTTTCCCCTTCGCTAAACCAAGTATGGGTGTGGCCAGCGTGCCACACATCCGGCCCTTGGGCCAGGAGTTTGACAGCCCTGTTCTAAGCCAAGGTTCTTTTTCACCATGGCTCTTTAAATAAAATATAATTAGTCAAGTTTGGATTAGCCATTATTTATAATTGCTGGATTAATACCCAATATTAAGCCATCATATGGGGGATTGTTTGTGGCTTCCCACAGCAGAATATTCAGCCAAAGCAACTTTATTATGGCTAGCCTGGCATGGAAATTCAGCCTGAATTGTGAAGCTAGGCGTTTGCCTTAATGGAATGACATGTTGCTTACTACTGTGTAAAATATTAATAGGATTACCTTGGCTATAACTGCACCACAATTTAACTTGGAGACAATTTACCCATGCACATTACTAGCATAAATCTCTGAGTTTGGTGATATTTTAGAGGCATATGTTGGCTTAATTACAATTCTCATTTAAAAAAACAACAATCCTAATTATGTTTTACAGAAAAGTTTCAGAAGATTCAGTAGAACTTTTTTTCAATCAAAGAGTTGATAATCATATTGTACCGTTTTTATAGCAATCCATATTCCGAGATGCACCCCACTTATTTAACTTTAGAATAAGAGATGGAAGGGACCTTGGAGGTCTTCTAGTCCAGCCCCCTGCTCAAGCAGGAGAACCTATACTATTTCAGGTAAGTGGTTGTCTAAAAACCTCCAGTTTGGAGCAGCCACGAGTTCTGAAGGCAAGCTATTCCACTGCTTAATTGACCTCACTGTTGGGCAGTTTCTCCTTAATTCCAGGTTGCTTCTCTCTTTGATTAGTTTCCAACCACTGTTTCTTGTCCTGCCCTCTGGGTGCTTTGGAGAATAATTTAAACCCCCTCTTCTTTGTAGCAGCCCTTCAAATACTGGAATATTGCTATCAATGTCGCCCCTAATTCTTTTGACACATTCCTTTACTGTTTCATTTTTTTAAGGAAACCCTGGTCCGTAAACAATGGCATCTTTCAAATGAAGCTCAAGATACATTTAGATGGAACCAGGCGTTTCTTTCAGTAAATCTTTAAAATCCCCCTACTTTTATCCACAATTTATAGGTTTTTCCCACATTTCATGTCTATTTAGCGGGGGCGGGGGAGAAAGATGGGCGGAGTATCTGCCTCTACCACGTTCAAGATGACCGGAGCGCACAGAAACCGACTCGTCGATAGCCGTATTTGGGAGGTCTATGACTTTTCTGAGGACATATCGCGAGATTTCCAACCGCAGCTCCCGCCCTACCGCGCGCCGCTGGTATTCTGAAGCTCGCGCCCCGGCGCTTCTGAGTCGGTTACTGAGCAGTAATGGCGTCGGGCTCTTAAAACAGCTTGCGGGTGGGGAGGGGGCTCCGCTTCATCGCAGCTCTCAATCCCGAAGGTTTGAGGGGATGAGCCGACAACCTCAGTCGCCGCCAGGAAGGAGGAGGAAGGAACGGAAGCGGCGATAGAATAGGTGAGGCGGCTCTCCAATTGTGGGGAGCCCTCCAGCTAAATCCTTAATGGGAAAAGCGAGAGAAACTTGACAGGGTTTCCGGCTTTCGGTTCCTGGGATTCAGAAGGGGGTGAAGCGCTGGGAGGCTGTTTTCTACTGACTAGCCTGTTTCGGGAGTTTGTTGCCTCTTCGTTCTTTCGCCGACCCCTTTTCCGCGCTCCATTCCGCTGCAGTTCGGCCTGGATTGTCACAGCTTCTTCCTGATTTAAAGGGAGGAAGCTCGGTTATGATTTAGATCCCCGAATTAGAGAAATGTCGCCTCCCCCCTTCCACCTCTTGTTTCATGTCATTTATACTGCAGGAATCCAGAAGGAGCTCAATTTATTTGACTGCTAGAAGAACTCCGAGTTTTATATTGTATGAGATATAAAGAGATGAAAAAATGAGTTATTTTAAAAGGGAGTGGTTCTGAGAATGTTATTATTAACAGGAGCTAGCTTGAAATGCAGATACTGAATATACTTATTTTCATGAGTTTCCTTAAGTACTAGTGGCATAAATTCATATGCAAAATAACATAAGCGGCCAGGTAAGGAATTCCAAGGAATTTACTTTTCAGCCCTGTTGCATTTTAGTCTGTTTCAGCAAAAGAGACATATATTACAGGCTCCTGTAATAAGTCGAGGACTACCTGTAGTCCTTGACTTATGAGCACAGTTGATCCCAAAATTTCTGTTGCTAAGTGAGACAGTTGAGTTTTGGCTCATTTTATGACCTGCCTTGCCACAAGTTGTTAAGTGAACCACTTCAGTTAAGTTAGACACAGTTTTTAAGTGAATCTGGCTTCCCAATTGGCTCTGCATGTTAGAAGGTTGCCAAAGGTAGTAACATAACCCCGGGATACTGCAACTGTCATAAATATGAATCAGTTGCCAAGTCACAGAATTTTGGTCAGGTGACTGGGAATGCTGCAAAAGTGGTAAGTGTGAAAATGGTCTAAGTCACTGTTTTCAGTGCTGTTGTAACTTTGAATGGTTACTAAATGAACTGTTGTAAATCGAGGACTACCTCTTTCAGTCTCCAAAATGCTACAAAGAAAGTACAACTGAAGTGAGTTCTTAAATTCTTGAAAAATGGCATGGGCTTTTCTTTATCCTTCTGTGAACACATTAACGTAGTTTTGTCCACTGATACAGGTAATTCAATATAGGTAATAATAACTTAACAACAGTTTGTAAGTTAGTGACTGTTTGAAGTTACAACAGCACTGGAAAAATGACATATGACCATTTTTCAGACTTATGACTGTTGCAGCATCCTTTTGCAGCATCCTTGTCATCATGTGATCAAAATTCAGATACTTGGCAACTGACATGTATGTATGAAGGTTGCTGCGTTCAAGTCATATGAATTTTGCAACCTTCTGACATGCAAAGTCAATGGGGAAGCCAGATTCACTTAACAGCCATGTTACTAACTTAACAACTGCAGTGATTCTGTTAACAACCATGGCAAGAAAGGTTGTAAAATGGGGCAAAGCTCACTTAACAAATGTTTTGTTTAGCAACAGAAATTTTGGGTTCAGTTGTGGTCATAAGTCGAGGACTATCTGTACTCAGCTCATAGGGAAAAATAGAAATACATTATGGGAAGTGTACTCACAGAAATAAGGTAGGATGTTGCCCCATGCCTCATAGGACAGGCAGCCCTGTTGGGAGATAGCAGGTGACATCTGTTTTTGCATGTTATGTTTGAACATGAGGATTATTTGTAATTGTTTTGCTTAATAGCTGTTTGTAAACCTAGTTTCCATGTTTGTCTAATTCATACCACATTTTGGAGCAGTGAATTTGGTACAATTTTCATGTACAAAAAATCTATTTGTATCAATTGACTAATGTCTTTCATTGAATGATTGTATCAAAAGCCATTTGGAAATCAATATTTGTTGTATCAGGCTGCCAGCATATCTTTATTTCTCTCAGAAAATTCTAAACGGTTGGGGAGAAACTACCCCAAATAGAATTGATGTTACAGAATATAATGAAGAATGTTACCCAATGTTAATTTGTAGAAAACTGTATATTAGCCAAACATAAGAATCATTAATAAAATGTATTTCCAAACATGTGGCTATGGCTCTGAGTTTGCTGAAAATTAAGAGGTGTTTTATTCAGAGGATTTCGTGGTACAAATCCAAGCAAGAATCAGTCTCATCTCTAATTTGTAATATCAACAAGTATCAACATTGTAGGGCTGTCATAAGGCACTGTCAGTCATCATTTCTTCATTCTGCTGTAGTATCAATATAATGTTCCACATTACTATTAAATTATTTTAAAGTTTTAAAAGGAACAATTAAGGTTTTCATTTTTAAAAAAATTATGAACTCCTGGTTTTATGACTGGCTTCTCTTTAATGACTGAAAAACATTAAAATGTTTTTCAGTCTATCACTCCTTTTATTTCATATCAGTTTTGACTGGAATACTCTATTGTTTTTGATGATGGGAGTTATTTGTATTGTTCAAATATCACCTTAACATTTTGAGTTAAATTTCTGCTCTAAAATTGATCTGGGATTTCTTTGAAAGTGAAAAATCACTTTCAAAAAAACTTTGGTCAGTGCCAAGGAAATATTGCATTATTCACTAGACTTAGACTTAGAATAACTTTATTTCCACTTTGAATGTACACTAATCTGCATGCATTAAAATAAAATTTCATTGTATATAACTCTCAAAGGGTCACTAATCTTCATTATCTAATTTTTCTCCCTGTTTAGCAGTTGGAGAACATAGTAGGGATGATCCCTGGACAGTGATCTGGATTCCAGAGCTGGGAAAAATCTGTAATATTTTTATATTTTTTAAAATATAAAATCATGGATCTATACAGTACAGTAGTTTGCCTTATGTCTGAAATATCGTTATCTGGGTATTCATACAAAATATTTTGGACACCTGAAAATTGTGTGTGTAATTGGTGTCACTCTGGTCATATGTGTGGCAAACCAGTGGTTACATGCAAGGAGCCCAGGAGAGCATACAGTATTCCCTACTTAGCCATTTTTTTGGTTATGCATGATATGAACACAGCCTTCGATTTATTGACTATTCCTTTGATGTGATATATGCTATCAGCTACTGGTAGTAGTGCTTCTCTGGATTCTGTGAAAGAAAAATAGGACAAACTTTGGAGGAAAAGAATTAGTTTGACATCATCACTCAAGTTTTATATTGGGACTCAGAAAAGGGACAAAGTAAAATCAATGCATTTCAGTACCCCAGTATATTCTATGGCAGATCTCAAACTGACTTGTTTCAGAAAAATAAAACTTTAAAAGCATTATTGAGCAAGAAATACATCAAATACATAAACCATACTTGTTAGTCTCTTTCCGGATCTGTAATGAGCAATCTAACTGAACTTGCTGGAAAGATTGTATTTACTTGTATTGATTATCCCTGGTAGCTTTCTTTTTTCATTGTCTCATTTTTTAAATAAGCATTCCTTCTTTCATAAGCCAAAGCTAGATTTTCTGGACAATCTATATATTCTTTCCTGAAGTATTTCTATCTGTTATTTTTATTTAGCATGGCTTCTCTACTTTGCAACCTGTGTACACACACTTCATATATTTTTAAATTGTCAAGATGTGAGCAATAGTACAGTGCTTGCAAACTCAAAAACATAGCTTGATAGTATGATGTTAGTAAAAATGAGATAAAACTGAACTTTGTGTGCAAGTAAGTCAATATGTGCCAAAATTGACTGGTACGGTAGAAAGTGATGTTGCATATGGCAAATACACTGTGTGCGCAATTACTAGGCAAGTGAGTATTTTGACCATATCTTCATTTTTATGTATATTTTCCATCTCCAAGCTGTGTAAACTTGAATGCTTAGTGGATATAAGCAGATCAGGTGATGTGTATTTTTGTAATGAGGGAGGGTATGGCCTAAGGAGATCAACCTAATGTGTGCATAATTATTAGGCAGCTTCTTTTCCTCAGGTGTCATTATTTTTTTCATCTTTAAGGCCTTTATTGGCTAGCTGATGAGCCAAAAAAGATTTAACTGACTCCAAAAAGTCAAAAATTGTGAAAAGTCTTTCAGAGGGATGCAGCACCCTTGAAATTGCTAAGATATTGGAGCGTTATCACAGAACCATTACATATTTTGTTGCAAATAGTCAACAGGGTTACAAGAACCATGTTGAGAAAAAAACACACAAATTAACTACAAGATTTGAGAAGGATAAAACATGAAGCTACCAGGAACCCACTATTCTCTAGTGCTGTTGTGTTCTAGAACTGCAGTCTACCTGGAGTGTTCAGAAGTACAAGTACAGAAGTATATTGTGTTCAGTGCTCAGAGACATGGCCAAGGTAAGGAAAGGTGAAACCAAACCATCACTGAACAAGACACATAAGTTGAAACAGCAAGACTGGGCCACGAAATATCTGAAGGCAGATTTTTCAAAAATTTTATGGAGTGATGAGATGAGAGTGACTCTTGACAGACCAGATGGATGGGCCTGTGGCTGGATCAATAAAGTGCACAAAGCCTCACTTCAACTCAGATGCCAGCAAGGTGGAGGTGGGGTACTGGTATGGGCTGGTATTTAAAGATGAACTAGTTGGGCTTTTTGGGTTGAAGATGGACTCAAAATCAATTCCCAAACCTACTACCAGTTTTTAGAAGACACTTTCTTCAAGCAATGGTACAGGAAGACTGCATCTTTCAAGACCATGATTTTTATGCAGGACTCCATCGCATGCATCGAAGTACTCCACTACATAGCTAGCCAGTAAAGGCCTTAAAGATGAAAAAAATAATGACACTGTCCCCTTCCTCATCTGACCTAAACCCTATTGAGAAATTGTGGGCTCTTCTTAAATGGGAGATTTACGGTAAAGGAAAGCAGTACACCTCTCTGGACAATGTCTGGGAGGCTGTGGTTGCTGCTGCACAAAAAGTTGATCATCAATAGATCAAGAAACTGACAGACTCCATGAATGGAAGGCTTATGACTGTTATTAAAAAGAAAAGTGGCTATAGTGCTCATTGATTATTTTATTTTGAAATGTCAGAAATGTTTATTTGTAAATTTTGAATTTATTTATTCTCACTTTAACAGATGAAATTAAATGAGTGAGTTGGGAAATTCTTCATTTTCATTTTGTTGCATAATAATTCTGCACACTAATAGTTGTCCAATAATTGTGCATAGATATTCCCCTAAGAAAACCAAAACCTCACTTTTACTTTCTTAAATATCCAGATTTGAAAGTTTATTAACATTTTCAATTGACTGAGAGCACTGTAGTTGTTCAATAATAAAGTTAAACCTCAAAAATACAACTTGCCTAATAATTGTCTAGGGACTCGGGGCGGCGTACAGTAAAACAATATAAATATACAATCAAAAGAAGATCAAATCTCATAGAAACCCAAAATATAATTATTTGGTAATTCTGTTTTGGTAACAGAATGAACTCTTCTGACATCTAGGATGCTTTTTTTCTTACTTTGCCATATATATTGCAAGTCTGGGATTCTGCTATCCAAATACTAACTAGAAACAGTCCTTCTAGGCTTCACAGATCAGAACAGTTTAGTCAGAAGCTGCTATATGCTGAAATACAGTCCAGTCGTAAAAGCATGTTACTTTAGTTTACACTTTTGTTGAATATGCCCATTGTTTTGAAGTCTGATTTGGAAGACATACTGGGCTGGGGGTTAGTAAAACAGTACAGCTTAAAAGGATGATTGGCCACCTTAACTGGAGGCTGTGGGTTCTGGTTTCACAGTAACTTATGAAAGAGTCAAATTTTATGTAGGCTAAGTCTGTTGGCAGTTCTACACTGCAAATCCAGTATAGATTTTCCTTCCCTGTTTGAGTAAGCTCTCTGTCAGATTTCTCACCCATCATCATTTCTCTGAGATATGTCACTGTCCTCTCTCATCTGGACTGATTCCTCTGCTTTGTATGCTTCTGCAGGGTAGAAAATTTGCCTTTCTTTGCCCTTGTTATGTTGTGCTAATTGTGCCTTCTTTGTAAATTATGTAGCCTCCTCCAATATGTCTGTTGGAAGAAGTGATTTCAGCTCTTTAAGTTTATGTTCCACTTTCTCTTTCAAAACATCAATTGTAAAATTAATCTGTCTTCTTATTTCATTGAGAAGAGAGACCAGATTACCTTAAACAGTCCCATCTGTTTCTTAGAGACCAGCTTTTCATATAACCAGTAATTGAAGCAGCACTTGTAAAAGGCACAAAAGTCTGCTGAATGGCCACTCCACAACTCCACAACTCTGCCCTAGTTTGTGGCTGATGGTCAGAGGTGGTATTCATCAGGTTCTGACCAGTTCTGGAGAACCGGTAGCAAAAATTTTGAGTAGTTCGAACAATGGCAAATAAAAAAAAAAAAACCATCTCTGACTGGCCCTGCCCTCATCTATTCTCTACCTCCCGAGTCCCAGCTGATCTGCTGGGTCTTCTTTTGTTGCCCTGCACAGGAAAATGGAGCTAGAAAGCAGGTTAGTGGGGTAGGGAGGGAATGGGGATTTTGCAGTAACATTCCCCCAGGAGTTGGGAGGGAATGGAGATTTTGCAGTATCCTTCCCCTGCCATGCCCACCAAGCCACGTCCACAGAACCGGTAGTAAAAAAATTTGAATCCCACCTCTGCTGATGGTGTACTAAAGCTCAGATAGGCACACTTTCATATCCATACAAGTTTCATCCTTGACTTACAATCATTTATTTAGTGACTGTTTGAAGTTACAATGGCACTGAAAAAAGTGCTGTTAAAGTGACTTATCCCACCCTTTTTTAAGCAAATAATTTATTATATAAGAGGGTAGGTTTTTTCTTCTGAAGTATATAATTTTGTATGTTGTTATACTAACGTATTTACTAGTTTATAATATATATTAATGTATAAAGTAGTTTTAAAATGCTTACTGTAACATTTTAAAAATATAATAAAATTATTTTTAAAAGGTTGGTTAATGGCAGGATTATTACAAGTGAGCCTTCGCATAAGCAACATATTTTTGGATGCAGGGTAAAAATTAAACAGTAAATATAATTTGGTTAGTGTGTAAAATTTTCACACTGAATAATCTGCTGAATTTGACTTGATGTAAAATATTTTGCAGGTTCAGATTTAGCTTTCTGTGCTAATAAAGTTCAAAATAGTACTGAACTTAAAAGATATGTGTATGTATTTCTGTTTGACATTTCTGTGAGCATTTATCTTTATATTGTAGGTGAAGCAACAGAATGTGGAGCAAAAAAGCAAATGAATTTCCCTTACACAATCCAAAGTTCTCCCAAAACAGGAATTCCATTAGAGGTATGAATTGATTTAATTTTAATCTCACGGTGCAAAGAATTTTATCTGACTCTCTAAATTTTAACA
Organism: Naja naja; assembly: GCA_009733165.1. Taxonomy (NCBI): domain Eukaryota; kingdom Metazoa; phylum Chordata; class Lepidosauria; order Squamata; family Elapidae; genus Naja; species Naja naja. The sequence goes on along the minus strand of CM019150.1, from coordinate 111,552,096 downwards.
GAACAGAACAGAAATTCGTGTTAAACTGAAATGATATCCATTGGGAAAAATGATCAGCTAGCAAGATCTGCTTTTCTTATTCCTTAACTTCTGCTAGCAAACATTTTGGCTTCTGTTTGCAAATTTGTTAGTGAAAGCTAAATAATAAAAATAATAATAATTAAACTGAATCACTGGAGGATGAAGGCCTCTTCATTGATAGTTATAGACCAAAATCTGACAACAGTGGTCCAATGCAGGCTGGTAGATATTTCTAGATTTCCTATTTTAAGTTTCAAATTCACCCAAGTGGTTTCCATGCTGAAAGGGAGACTAGAACCTGGGTCTCTGCTCCTAGCTCCTAATTCAGCCTCTTAACCACACTATCCTCGTTAAAGCTAAATTAAGCAGTATTAAATTTGCACTTAAAATTGCTACAAGTAGTCAACATAACTTAATGGAAGATGCATATTTGAAAAAAACATTGAAATTATAAAATAATTGTCTACAGAAACTTTTTTTAAATACACAAGAGTATTTTTATTTTTACTAAACCAGTGCTTTCACTATTTTAAGGTTGACATATTGCTAACATGTTATCTAATCAAATATTATTTTAATGCTCTTAATGCACACTAAGTATCATACATTATAGTTTGTCCCATGTGATTTCAAAGTTCAACATCACCTGATAGCTTCCATGTAAAAATACATTGGTTGAAGCTGGTTGAGTCTATAGATTAGGTCAGGGGTGGGATCCGACAGGGTTAACTATCGGTTTGGTGATTTACGAGGTTCGGTGATTTACGATCGCGCCTGTAAATCATCATCAGCTTGCTGCCTGGACAGCTGAACAACCCTGCGTGCCAAGAAGGAGCCTTTGAAAAAGCCCTTTTTTCCTGCTTTTTTAACTGCAGCTGTGTCTCACACGGCAGCTGAAGTTGAAAAAGCAGGAAATAAAGGACAGGTAAGAGCCCGGGCCGGCAGGTGGGCAAAAACATCAGCAGACATAGAACCGGTTCTATGTCTGCAGCTCTTCAGAGCTACCGGTTCTACAGAACCGGACAGAACCGATAGAAACCCACCCCTGGATTAGGTTTACAAGTTGTAATAACTCAGAAAACATGGCTGACATTTTATGGGTTAGGACTCTGAATGAAACAGAAAATGGGTTTTGATTTGAACCTGAAACCAAGTATTACGTTTCAGAAGTTCTGTTGAACCATTTTTGATATCTCATGATTTGATAGAAGCAAAACCTGAAACATTTTTGCTGTTCAATTTGGTCTAGTGTTAGGGCACCAGAGTAGTCTGGCTGCCAGCATTGAACATGCCAGCAACAAGAGACACAAATTGGGTTATGGTGATGATTTGGCCATAGCAATACAAGAAAAACACATGGAGGTGGCAGACAGCCTCCAGTCCAAAGATCTTAAAATCTTGGGGAAATTATTCACTGACTGGAGGCTCATTCATAGCACCAGTAAAACAGTAACTATGTGCTTGTACCTTAACAACAAACTAGTATATGAAGCCCCAAAGATCTACTTGAACAACAACCTACTCCCCTATAATCCCCATCCAAAGTACCTTGGAGTAACATTGGACTATGTGAAAATAAATTGGGAGCTTCAGCTGTCACCCTCAGGTCATCAGGACTAAGGTTGACCTACTGCACAGCAAAATACTGTGCCCCTGTATGGCTTAAAAGCTGCCATACTGGTAAGTTAGATGCCATGAGATTATAAGCAGCAGATGTATTAAAACCATTCTGACTTGCTGGCTTCCTGTTCTGAGCTATATAGCATCACCAGCTTTGTGAGAGAATACAGAACAGAAAAATTATGAACAACTCCTACTGATGTACACTGACCTTCCTCATTTATCAGCCAGAAGACTCAAATCCAGGAAAACCCCACTGGCATTTGCACAACATCTTCTCAACAACTTTGATTCCCAATGGAAAGCCAAATGGTTTGCTGAACATCCAGATATAGAAAAACATATAGATAAACCCACTAAAGTGGCAGCAAAGGACAATCCTGAATAGGATTCACGACATCTGCTGGATTCTCTGTATAAGTGAGGCATAGTATCCCCCTCAGTGTGATTACAGAGGTCCCATGTCAAATTGTAGATTACATCATGACCAGTTGTAACTAAAGACATATACCTGTCCAGTATCTGGGTTTTTTTTTAGTGTAAACAATGCTATGCTTCAATGGTTAGATGGCCTAGACATTGTTTTTTGAAAACAGATCTTTTTAATATTTATATTTTATTATGTTTTACATATCTAGATGAAATATTAATATATATTGCTAATCTATGTATGATATGCCATACGCTAAATAAATAAATAAGGTACCAAGAGGCCCTGAGTTCAAGTCGCATCTTAACCATGAAAGCCAGTTGGGTGATTTGGGGCCAGTTACCTTCTCTCAGCCCAATCAACCTCACAGGGTATATTGTATGTGTGTGTTAGCTGATGTTATTAGTAAAAATAATAAAAGTGGAATATAAATAAAAAAAGATACATGATTTTAAAGGGGAAATAGGGTAAAACTTGATTTCATTGCTTTTTCCATCTCCTTCAAAAATAAATTATTAATACTAGTGCTGTTCTAATGTCCCCTGCTTGGTTGGTGTACCTATTCCTTACCAGAAGTTGCCAGCCTGCTATATAAGTATACCTTGGAAATACTGAGGGTTTAATTCCAGACCACTACAATAAAGCAGATACCTTAATAAAGTGAGCTATGTGGTTTCCCAGTGAATATTTAAGTTACATTTACACTATGCTGTGATCTATTAAGTCTGCAATAACTTGTCTAAAATATTATACCTTAATTAAAAGATTAATCAACGCTAAAAAATGTTAAGCAGCATCTGATTCTTCAGTGAGTAGTAATTTTTTGCTGGTGGATGGTCTTGTAAAAAAACCTAAAATATTTATGAAGCACAATAAATTAAAGGGTAATAAAATGAGATATACCTGCATTTTGTCATCTTGCCTATTGATTCCCAATCTTCCCAATGTTTTCCATTTTTTAACTTCTCTAGCTCCGCTCAGCCACTGCTATAAATATTAGCAAAACAAAACAGGAAAGAGCCTTTTGCAGTCTACACAGGCAGCAAGCAGGCCCTCCCTAATATCACAATTGTCACGGGAAGGGTTATCCATCTACTTTTCCTACTCGACCTTGGCATTTTCTTGCCCCTCACCACAAAAACATTTCTGCTTGGAACAACCATATTTTGTTTTTTATCTGAATCAATGCTTCTGAAGCATACATATCTTAGTTTTGATATGAGCCACCTGAAACAAGCTATTCTATATACAAAATCATTTTGTGCATGAACCATTTTGTTTTGCCCTAGATTGGGTTCATAAAGCAAATAACCCCAAACCAGATAAACTTATATTATGGCTTATTGTGGTGTATAAATCTGGCCACAGTCAAGTAAGTATAACCAGAGGAAAAATATTGCGAATAGATTGTTTTAAACAGTATTTAAAACTGTTACTGAACATTGCAATGTGTTTGTCACAAAGGTGATCCTTGAATTTATATGACTGCTTGTTTTCAATTTTTTGTACAGATTTAACAACAGCATGGAATTCTTTTTCACAAACAAAGGCAACAGTAAGTAGTATTTTAGCACTGAGTTAAAAGAAATTGAAAATAATTATTATTTAAAAATGAAAAGTAATAATTTATGCTTAACTTGTAAATGTTATAGGACAGTAAAAGATTAAGATACTTTTTTAGTAAAATACAATCAGGAATCAGCCACCTCTTACTTTGTCCTATCTGGACACTGAGTTGTTTCTTACGATCCTATGATTCCCAAAATCAGGAAGCTGCTGTCTTAATTCCAGAGATACTGTCTTCTTGTCTATACTGTTAGTGAGGTCTTACCTTTTTCTTGCTTCCTTATTTCTGTCAGTCACCCAGATTTTAATTTTAGTTCTCTGAAAATGCAATTGATCTGCTAAGGTAACTCTTCTCAAAAAAACTATTAAGAAATTTGCTTGGAAGTTTTCCAATGTAATGAATTTGATGTATTTGGTCTGATACATCAAATTTTCATTTATCGTTCTGTTTTTCATTCATTCTTTTTTCAGGATTGAAAAATGTAATATAAATTATTTCCTGTAATGAAAATGTTTGCATTAATGTGAAATTATTTTTGATTGTACAAAGCTGAAATTAAAATCTGAGTTCATTTTACTTGGGTTAGGGAATGTCTCATGCAATTTTTGTAAACTTTTTTTTTACTTTTTTTTAAAGTGGTGATATAACAGATTTAAAATGTTGATACCTTTCCTATCTCATTTAATCTACCTAGTTGCAGCATATTGAGAACAAATTGGAAGTAGCTCCTATTAGCACAGCCAGATTGGATACTGTCATGGAAAAAAAGCCATCAATTAGTACTACCAGGAAAATAAGCAGGAAAGGTATGTATTAAAGCTTTTTCAAAAACAAGCTTTCAGTTGCTTATGGTAGCATTTTTAAATGGAGCATTTTTAGTCTGCAACCAGCAAAATCAGCAAAATACAAATGGCAAAACTTGAAAATTTTGTTTGGGAATTGAATTCCTATGTGTTGGCCGGTGGGATATCTTAACTTCTTGCAGTGAAAAAGTTCTACATTGAAAATAATTACGGATGCTGTTATTGCTGGCTTATGTGAAGAACAGGAAGAAAAACTACCTGAGATTGTTTCTTGTTTTTGTAACCAGAAGTTTGCCTTCATAACGTTTCCAGTTTGCATAACATTAGCATTTTGTTATTAGGGTTATGCGGTGCATCACTTTATTTACAACAAAGTGTTTTGGGTATAGTACATAGCATCAGTCAGCAATTTTTTAAATCAAATCAGTATTTTTTCTCTCATAAATCTATTCCAGCAGTACAGGGCAACCATGAAACCCTGGGATAAAACAGATTTTAAAGATTTTAAGGAGAATAAAAACATTTCTGACAGCTCCTGAGAAAAACCATCATGGTGTAACAATAACAACAACCCTAAGAATATCTGGCCTAAAGAAATTGCTGCCCAAAAGCTTAGGCTACAAAACAGAAACAACTTTGTCATGGCCAAGGATTATATTGAATGGGAGGTCGAGAGCACACCCAGAGCTGCAGTAGAAGGGTTAATGATGCATTCCATCACCATCACCACCTTTTCCACTCTGCATTTTTACATAAAATAAAAAATATCTAAAGAAAGAGAAAATGTGTAAGACAAAAATTAAGAAAGAAAAGCAGAAGTTATGAAATTTAATGATTTTTGACCTCTTCAGTAGATATTAACAAATTTATCATTTCTTTCTCAACTCTTCAAAAAATCTCTTTAGCCCCTTATTTAATTCTCATCTGTTTGAATCACTAAATACATACATCATTTATTGTTTTCTTCTTTTAGCTAAAAGTTCAAAGAAGATTTCCACTCCTTTAAAAAAGCATTTTTTTCCTCCCTGATCAAACCGATTTTGCCATTTCCATGAATTCTGACATTTTTATGATCCATCCCTCCACTGTAGGAATTTCAGTACTCTTCCATTTTTGTGCATATAATAATCTTGACACTAGTAATACATACAAATTTAGTTTTCCATGATTTTCTGATTTGGGATTTATAAATCCCAATAACAATTTATGGGCATTTTGCAATATTAATCTTTAAAATTCTTTGTATAGTTGTATGTATTTTTCACAAGTTCACCTCAGATTGTAAAATGTCCATGTTTTTCACATTTCCCGCACTGACAACCCACCTTTATATATTTTTGATAATTTCTTTGGCATCATGTACTAATAACATAATTTATGTAAAATATTCTCTTAAAATATAACACAATGTAAATTCTATTTATCCACATTCTTTGTTGTGTATCTTTCTGCATACAATAGCCAAAATCGGTAGCCCACTTTATTATAACTGTTTAACTTGTACCTCTTCGGTTTCAAAACTAAATAAATACACATTTATCATTTGTACAAGACTCACTTTCAAATTTCATTGTAGATTTTCAATTACATGTATATATTAAATTCTTTTAATTTTATATATATGTGAACCATTGAAAACAATATATCTCTGCAGTCCATTGTTCTCTTGACTTAAATTTAAATTCTCCATCTTTCTGAATTAGTAAATCCTGATATGTCTCTCATTTTTCTCTCTCTCTCCTGTTCCTCTTTTGTAAAATGTTTCCAGTGGTAAGACCAATAAAAGGCATTTTCAGACACAGCCTGGATTTGTATTAGTTCCATATTCTTAGTATGGCATTTCTTACATAATGATTTTTAAAATCCATCTTAAATTTTACTTCATTGTGCTATAAACATCCATGCCAGTTAAACCTCAAGTTACATCCTTTCAATTCTAGCATGCTTCTACTTCTCAGCATACTCTATCTTTCATCCAAACGAAACAGTTGGCTGCAAAATACAGTTTAAAGTTAGGTAAGCCCAGTCCTCTATCTTTTGCATCTTTCAGTTTTTTATATTTAAACATTGGTTTCTTCCCTTACCACAAAAATCAAATTTTTGCCATTGTTTAAATGCTGCCTCACTTTTAAAAACTGGTATTGTTTCAGTGGTGGTATTCTACCAGTTTGGCCCAATTCTGATGTACTGGTAGCGCCGAAGATCAGCTGGCAGAGAACTGGTTCTCTCCGACCCTCTGACACTCTGCAGTTGGGCCCACCCTTCCGCCTTGTTTCTAGGTCCTTTTTAACCTCTCAATTGTTTGGCGCGGCAGAGCGGATTGCTGTGCTAAACAGCTGAGAGGCGCAGTAGCTTAGTTTTTACTGTTTTAATGCGTGTACAAAGCACGTTTTGGCATGCACATGCGCATGATCCCACTGCTGTTGCCACATCCACCAAGCCATGCTCACAGAGCCCGTGGTGGGAAATTTTAAATCCCACCACTGTATTGTTTGAAATAAAAAACATCATTCTGGGCAATACAGTACATTCATTTTTATGACAGAAATTCTACCAAGCGATGATAGTTATACCTTTCCCAATCTTAATTATGTAAATTCCATACCTTTACATCATTCATAATTATTCTGAGATAACATATAGATTTTATTAGACATAATAGTGTCCAAATATTTAACTATTTTTTCAACCTGAAAACTAGTATTCCCATTCAATTCTGTTTGATCTTATATGCTCATATTTTCGTTAATAGTTTATTTTTCTCATTATTAATTTTAAATGCAGCTTTGTAGAAACTATGATAAGTCCAAGTATAGAAGATCCTGGGTGAATAGTACATTGAACTTAATATGAAAATCCTTTTGTAAATCAGATAGGAAAAGTAACTCTATCAGGCATTAAAAAGAGAGAAATGAGAGAGAGGGAAATGAGCATTATCAATATTTGCAACCGAAAGGCAAATTTTATTTTTTTTACTTCCCCCCTATGTTTCTTAAATTCTTTATTTTTTAAACTCTCTCTTTCCTGCTTTTCATTCCAAAATGAAAGAAACAGTTTCCTCTACTCAGAATCATTGTTGGGAGCTTTTTCTAACCCTGCTTCCAAAATGAATACAGATATGAATACAAAAGTGGTCCCTTGTGTAATCATGCTGCAATGTGCCACTTCTGACATTTGAAGTCAGGAGATAGGCTGTGGTTATACATGCTAATAACTATTACTAAGGTGAATAAATACTTCTATAAACAGAATAGATTAATAAAAGAGAATATTTGTAACTCAGGATTGAAATGAGGGTCCTTAGTGTTCTCTGAGCTTGGTTTTCTTGTAGACATTTGATTCAACAGTGGTGATGTTACCTAGTATGGGTAATGAAATGTCTGCAAGAAAACAACCAAGCTCAGAGAGCACCAAGAACTTTCATAGAATGGATTGATGCAATTGGAATATGTCATTGCGTCATGACTGCTATTGTCAGATAAAGTTCTTTGTTCCATTTAAACTCTTCAGTGAGAAGCAGAAAATGAGCAGCATTAGTTGTTTTCTGTTCTTGCTTTCTGTCCAAAATGTTGTGTTGTATAGTACAGCCGCTTTTGCCCCTGAACTACGTTGACATTAAAAGGAAGAAGCTGCACAGTAATACTAATTAATATTGTAGCTATCTTGCCATTTGAGTTCATCATTAGCTTTATATTGTGTTAACCATAGTTCTTAATATTTATCCTCAATTAGAAATTTAATATTTAGTTTCTTAAAGCAATGTATTATATTTCATGATTTATAATTAATTATGGACTGGAAAATTGCTATTACTTTGGCTTTAGGGACCTTTTTTACTGAGCTTTATTTTCTTCTGTTTCTTTATTATTTCTAAAATGCTTAATAAAATAAATAAGTAATAAAAATGGGAGAGAAAAAAATAAGCTTGTAAATTTGACATAATGTAAAGCTTCTATTAGTGGTTCACAAATGTATGACTATCTTTTACCATAGTTTCACTCTTTAGGGTTTTCAAAACAAAATAAATAAATAAAACTAATTTAGTCTTTAAATATAAAGAGTATAAATAACATTCAACTCTGAGGCTCTTTCAATTACCAGGCTAATTAAACTGGGTCAGTGTAAAAATCTTTCACCAAGACAGTAATGTGGCTAGGAAATTTTTCTCCTGCTCCCTATTACATGTAGCTGAACTTATCCCAAATTTGTCATGTTGTCATCTGGTTATTCTTGTAAATGCAGAAATTTTATAAATTTGAGAGAAAATCATAAGATTAGAACTTTTCTACCGGAGTGCTCTTCAGCAGAATTTATAATTATCTACCATGATTAACAAAAAATTCACTGCAAAATTCACCAACAAAATTCACTGCAAATAAAAATTAAAAATAGAAAACCACATTCAAACTTCAGTTGAAACTGACCAGGTGTTTGGTTCAGATGTTTCCTACCATTGTTGCAATAACTTTAATTGTAGTTGGAAATAAATAAAATTCCACTAGACCTTCCCCCAAGTTCTTTCATCTTTGAAATTTTATTTTTCGCTGTTATAATATTGTTAGCACTAATTTGTGTGTATGTGTTTCATTGATGCAGTATTAAAAACAAACAGGAGGAAGGAATAGCCCCGTACTTAGTCATTATAGATAGTCCTCACTTAATGAACCTATTTGGGATTAGCAACTGCAGTGCTAAGCAGAGTGGTCATTAAGTGGGAGATCATGTGATCACAACTGTGTTTTCCAGCTAGAAAGAGACAAATTTTTTAATGTGTAGGAGAACGAACAACTTACTCTGTTGCCAGACAAAGGAGAGATTGCCTATAGAAATAACTTGTTTCCCCCTACATCCACACCCACAAACAGCAGAGAGATTACAGAGTATTTGTGCAAATGGAGCTATGTATATGAGCACTCGACCGCTGCTTGCACAGAACCATCGCCCTCCGCTGGCGGTCAGAGCCAGAAAGGTTGGGGATCACTGCTGCAGTCCTGAGCTCCTGTCATGATTGCATTGCTTTCGATAATGTAGAAGAGCAAACATATCTCTTGCAATCCCTTCCCCTCCGATCGCTGTAGAAGGGGGAAAGAAGGGGGGGGACACAGGTCACCCATAGTCACAGAACAACATGTATTGACTATAATGGTGATCACATGACTGAAGTTGTACATGGTTGTAAATTAGTTGTAAAGTTATTTTTTCAGAAACCACAAATCTTTGAACAGTTGCTAACTAAGTGGTAAGTAAGAAAGGACTGTCTGTACTTTGGATTATAGTGCCTTATTACTATGAAGTATAGTATGGAAGTGCAAAACAATTGAAACTGAATAGTGTCCAAATCTCTGGACAAATGTAGAGCATAGAAAGAACAGAACAGCATTTCAAATTTAATTCTCCCTTTTAAGTTCAAGACACTGCTAAATTTGAAAGCAGTGTTTTGCACACTGGGGACAGTGTTCACCTACCACAAACTTCTAGTAGTCATAATTTATCTAGCTTAATAACTTATCCTTTATTGTGTAACTGTCTTGTTTGTAATACCACGAAAAGTTCAATTTTGTACATGTATGTGTGCATAAGTAATGCAGCTCTTTTATCAATTAGTTTTCAATGGATACTTACAAACTTGAAATTATATTGACAGGGTATCTAATGTTAATTTTTACCACTGTCCTTAGAGATGCATGAAAGACATCTTGATTTTTGTTTCAGGCTGCAGGTCTTCCAGTCAAAACAAGGAAAGTTCTTTCCGCAGGCCTCTTCGTGCTACCACTTTGGATAGCAATGTGAGTAAGAAGGGACATATTGAATTTCGTCAGCCCCTGTCTTCTTTCAGGTGAGTTTGATTACTTTTGTCATTTTACCATTGCAGGGATTATAGAAGTAAACTGTAAGCATAATTATTTACTGTTTTTGAAGAATTTACATTTATTGATATGATTATTAAAGAGTAATCAAACCTTAAAGAGATTTCATGAAATAGAACTCTTGCTTATGCTATTGCTTGCAATTTAGAAGGAAGACAATGTTTTTACCAAGTTATCAAAATTCTAGCTGCATTCTAAAACAATAATCACCACTATTCTAAGAGAGAGGGAAGGGCATTAATGGATCTTGGGAGAAGAAAAATATGCTAAGTGAAGAAATTATCCTACTTGAACCTTTGATACTATTTTATCCTGGAGAAGAGTACAATTCATGAAATTAGATCCCCACCCCTCTGTATTATATTCTCTGACTTTTTGTAGCAAGACTAGAGTGCTTTCCCTTCTCCTCTGGTTTGGTAGAAGTACTATATATCACATTCCCTCTATATTCTTGTCTGGAAAGAGAGGGAGCTTTCTTGTTTTAATTCATTCATTGGGAAAAGAGATGTACTTAGTAGGTCTACATGAACTGCAATATCATGCTTGTGTTCCTTCTGCTGTCTGCCCTCTGGAGCAAGCATTGAGACATCGAAAGAAGCTGCTGGAAGTCTTTTTCCACCTTGGACCCCCTTTTTCTTCTCCCCCCTCTATATATCTGTTCAGGTTGGGTGTTGTGCCCATTGTGGTGTGAGGACGAGGGGTTGACTCAGCCTGCTGCGATGAGAGGGTAGCAATGACTGGTTCACTAACCCCACCCGCTCCAGCTTTGGAATTTGCCACTGTGGTGAGAGGGCGGTGGTTGGACTGTGGTTGACTCTGGTCCCCCCTTCGACTGGCGGTGAGAGGGCTGTCGGGGGGGAAATGGTATTTCACTGGTGCTGGTACCTGAACATGATTTTTATCATCTGGCTCAACTTTGTATCTTCCACTCCCTTCTGTGGACTGTTTTAGAACTTTGCATCACTGTGCGATCTTGCACATTGGCGGAGTTACGGGCCCTCAGGACTGTCCCCCTGTCCCTGAAGTGGCCCGTTGGACTACCAAGAGCCTACCTTGATGACGGATCTTGGGATCCCGAGAGGTGGCATGGCTCAACAAGGGGGCTAAAATGTAAAAGGGTGTGTAAGGGGAGGCTTTTAACTTTTTTAATCAGATGTTTAAAGAGGTTAGGGAGGGGAGTGGGTAGTTGGTTCAGGTGGGTACCTGGGGCGGTTCCACTGGATCAACTCTTAGTTCAGTCCAGATCAGTAGAGGGTCGCGGCGTGGGGTGGGTGGGTGGGTGGGGTCTCTGAGACCTTGGGGAACAGGGTGGGAATTGCAATTCCTAGGGCGATTGGATATGGCAGGAGATGAGGAAACAGAGGGCCATATTATGGTTTGGGAGTGCGCCCCCGCTATCTTCGAGCTGTGGCGCGTTCCCACCCTCTTGTTTCCACCCACTCCCCCAGGGATACGGGAAGTGAGGTCCCTGGGCTTAGGTTGGTCTATGTGAATGCCAGGTCCGTGGTAAATAAAGCTCGCCTCCTCTGCAAACTTATTGAGGAGGAGGCCACGGACCTGCCTTGCATCACAGAGATCTGGTTGGGACCGGAGGGATGGGTCCCTCTGTGTGATTTATGTCCCCCAGGTTTCCGGGTGCTCCACCAGCCACGAGCCCAGGGTAGGGGCGGTGGGGTGGCCGTAGTTATTAGGGAGACCTTGTTTCCAAGGGAGGTCACTGTCCCGAAGATGGGCAGGTGTGAGTCTCTCCTGAGGTTGGGCCCTGGTGGTCAGTTGGGCCTGTTGCTCGCGTACCTTTCCCCCAGCTGCATGGCAACGGCCCTGTCCGAACTGCTTGACGTTCTCTCAGGAGTGGTGGTGGAATTCCTCAAACTTTTAGTTTTGGGGGATTTCAACCTGCCCTCCCTGGGTGGGACGTCGAGTTTGGGTCGGGAGTTCATGGCTTCCATGGCAGCTATGGACCTGACCCTGATAATTCAGGGCCCCACTCATGAGGGGAGGAACACACTCAACCTGATTTTCATCTCAGGGCATTGGTGTAATGATCTGGGTGGGGGTTCACCAACTACTCAGCCCCTGTCATGGACTGATCATTATCTCCTATGGCTGGTCTTTCAGCAGGCCGCCCCACCCTGCTGGGAGGAGGAACCGATTAGATGGTTCCGCCCTAGACGCCTGATGGACCCTGCGGGGTTTCAGATGGTGCTGGGGTTATTTCCCACTTTCCTTACCCACAGCTTGGCTGAGGCCTTGGCGGCCACCTGGCAATAAGTGGCCTCGGAGGCTCTCGACCGGGTTGTCCCCTTGCGGCCCCTAACCCATCACAGATCCTGGTTAGCTCCTTGGTTTTTGGAGGAGCTCCGGGAGATGAAGCGTCGAAGGAGGGGCCTGGAGAGCAGGTGGAGGTCCATCCGATCCGAATCTGACCATGCCCAGCTAAGAGCCTACATTAGGACTTATCTGGTGGCAATGGGAGCGGCGAAGTGTGCTCACTTCTCCGCTCATTGCATCCGCAGATGATCACCCGGCCGCCTTGTTTACGGTCACTTGTTCCCTCCTACATCAGGAGGTGAAGGAGAACCCTTTGCAGGGTAGGGCTGAGGAATTTAGTCAACATCTGCTGGATAAGGTCGTTCAGATTCGGGCCGGCTTGAACTCTGACTGGCAGGAGTCAGAAGAAGGAGTGACGATGAGTCTGGCTAATACCATTTGGGATGAGTTTGAGCCTGTGTCCTTAGATGAAGTGGACAGGATCATGCGGAGGCTGAGTTCCACCACGTGTTTATTGGACCCGTGTCCCTCCTGGTTAGTTTATGCGTCCAGGGAGGTTACACGTGGCTGGCTCCAGGCAGTACTGCTTCACTGAGGGAGGGCTTCTTTCCCGCCGCCTTGAAAGAGGTGGTGGTGAAACCCCTCCTTAAGAAGCCCGCCTTGGACCCGGCCATTTTGAATAACTTCCGTCCTGTTGAGAGTGTGGTGGTTCAGCAGCTTCCGGGGTTCCTGGAGGAAGCCAATTACCTAGATCCATACCAATCGGGCTTCCGGCCCGGGTATAGCACGGAGACGGCATTGGTTGTGCTAATGGATGATTTATGGAGAGCTTGGGACAGGGGATTTTCCTCTGTCCTAGTCCTATTAGATCTCTCGGCGGCTTTTGATACCATCGACCATGGTATCCTATTGTGGCGTCTCGGGGGGATTAGGGGTGGGAGGCACCGTTTTACGGTGGTTCTCCTACATCTCGGGTCGCTCACAATCAGTGGTTTTGGGGTGAGGTATCATCAATATGCAGATGATACCCAGCTTTTCATCTCCACCCCGAACCACATCAGTGATGCCCTCTCTATGATGTCCCGTTGTCTGGATGCGGGTACGGATCTGGATGGGGAGGAACAGGCTTCGACTCAACCCGGCCAAGACTGAGTAGCTGTACGTACCGGCATCTTGGAGTATCCAGGATATTCCATCCTTGGTCATGGGGGGAGAGGTGTTGCCCCCCTGTGGATAGGGCTCGCAACTTGGGTGTCCTCCTGGATACACAGCTCAGTTTGGAGGAGCAGGTGGGAGCTGTGACCAGGGGGGCATTCACCCAGGTTCTCCTGGTGCTCCAGTTGCGCCCTTATCTGGACCGAGATGCCCTACGGACGGTCACCCATGCACTTGTCACTTCCCGAATCGACTACTGTAATGCTCTCTACATGGGACTGCCCTTGCGGACCACTCGGAGGCTACAGCGGCCACACAGGTTGTGATGGGAGTATCCCGATACTCCCATATTACACCCCTCCTGCGTGAGCTGCATTGGTTGCTGGTTGCCCTCCAGGTGAGATTCAAGGTGTTGATGTTAACATACAAAGTCCTACATGGCTTGGGTCTGGGGTACTTGCGGGAACGTCTCCTGCCAGCATCGCATTCCGATCGCCCTGTACGCTCCCACAGGCAGGGCCTCCTCAGGGTGCCATCGGCCAGACAATGTTGGCTGGCGGCGCCCAGGGGTAGGGCCTTCTCTGTGGGAGCACCCACCCTGTGGAATCAGCTCCCCTTGGGGCTCCGTTTGGCCCCGGACCTCCACTCCTTCCGCTGCGACCTGAAGACTTGGCTGTTTCAGCAGGCCGGCCTGGACTGAAATGAGGTGGGGTGGGTTTTTTAGAGAATTTTAACTAAATTTTACTGGTTTTTAGATTTATTGGGCTTGTAATATAATTATTTTTAATTAACTTATTTATAATAACAACAACAACAACAACTATTAAGAAAATTCCTATGTTGTTACATGCTGTGGATCTAGAAAGGGTACTGTAGGGGACTTTTTGGTTTGGCTTTTTATAGCCAAGATGTGTTGGATACCTGACAGTGAAAATGCCAATCCATGTTCTGTGTTCGTGAATTCTTGGAATTGGAGAAGGGACAGGAATTATTATCTTACTTAGAACTATGGTTTCAAAATGAAAAGTCTTCGATAATAAGACATTCTCAATGACAGAAGGAAAAAGATTTTCTAATTACTTATGTCTTTCTCTCAAGTTCAAAGTTGTTTTCGTTTTATGACAAACATAGATTTATTAGAGTTCCTGTTTTTATTTATACATTTATACATTAATGTTTAATGTGTTTCTGTTAGAGATCCTCCGTGGTCACCATCTTATAAAACCTCTTGCCAATTGGAGGCCAGACATCTGAAGTATAAAGAAGCAGGGGATAAAGCTGAAGGAAGTGGTATGATCTATGATAAAGGAGAACCAGGTTTGCATGGCAGAGATTTGAAAAGCCCATCTTCTACAGAAGAAACTGTTGTTCGCTATTTGAATGATCATCCAGCAATTAACGCTTTGCAAAGTTCAGATGTGGTGAATCCTACAAAATTAGAAGAAGAAAGTGAAGAATCCAAAGGAGAGGAGTATACAAAAACATCTCCAAGTTCAATAATCCAAAATGAACTAAAAGAATTACAATTGGTAGAATCTTCAGCTTCTTCTGCCAGTACCTCAAGTGCCCATAGATTAGATATCTTAAAGCAGCATCAGCATGGTGATAAACTGGAAAAACTGAAAGAACGAATTAGAAAGCAATGGGAGTGTTCAGACGAACTGTCTGTCAGAGGACATAATCCTGAATATTCTGATCATCCTGTAACTATTACAGCTCCTGAAAATATAGTGACTCCTAAAATCAGAAAAGTGGCAACAGCACCCATGGCTCCCTCCTATAAAGGTACACAATTTCTAAATAAAGTGTATATGTGAGAAAAAAATATCTGGGTTGTGTAATGAAGGCTAAGATTTCCATTTTTCTTTTCTTGGGATCAATTACAAACCCACTAACAATATTTCAAAAACTTTTAATTTTTTTTCTCACCTTCCAAATTTTACTCTCTTTATCTATCACCCTATGTTTTCTCCTCTTTTTGTCAATAGTCTATTGTGACAAACTCTTCGTGAATATTGTTTTTGAATTATATGTAGGTTTTTTTATGTATACTATTTCACCTGGAAAACTTTTTTTAAAAACTGGTAACTGAACATGGAACTGGTAACAAATAATTGGCTACAAATGGACCACAGATGTATAATATAGTGATTGTATTCTAGTGGTTTTGTAAAGATTTGTTAATTGTGTGCATAAAGGGTTGGTAATTTATACTTCATTTGTCTTGTGATTAACTTTGTATTTAATATTGAATGTATTTAGATAGAAACCTCAGCTACTTCCATGTAGTAGAGGCTTGAAATCTAAATAGCTTTCTAAATAGAATGTCATGAGTATTTTAAGCTGCTAAAATTAATTGTGCTGTTCTTTTAGGTTTCAATCCATCAGAAGCCAAGATTCGTACTCCTGATGGAAAGGTATGGTGTGAAGAGGAATTTCTGAACCTCAGTAGAGAGTTATGTCAAGATTTAGAATTCCAGTTGGCAGGTAAAGAGTGAGAGTAATTTTTTGAATATTTACATTAAAAGCAGTGATATTGTATATTTAACCTATCTATCTCATAAGCCTGTAATTAATACTTTGAAGCCCTGTAAATGTAAAGAAATAAATAAAATTGGTAACTTAATTCATACCTTGTTTCAATGAGTTTTGATTTGAAAGTTAATAATAGTCGCTGTAACATCCTCCTGTAGTTCTGATGGGAGTTTGCTTGATGCACTAATGGTTCTTCAACATATTTTTCAGAAGAGGATTTGACTGCAATAAAGACACCTATTGAAAAAAAAGAGAAAAAAGGACACAAACCAGTGCGTAAAACTCAGAAGATTGCACAGCTCTCAAGTCCTTATTCTAAATCAGGTGCATTTTATTGTAATTTTTTTTGTTTAACTATTGTGAGCCACCAAGAGCCATTGACAGTCAGGTGGCATACAGGTTTTATCATTTCATTCATTTATTCATTCATGACAATCATCAGTGTTGGCTTATACTTTTCAAGAGAGCTACTTCCATATGTCTGAGGGCTGTAGTCATATTCTCTTATCATCCTCTTGCTTGCTTACTGTTTCCTCAAATATGATATATTTACAGCATGTATCATGTTAACCAAACATTGCAGATACTAAGGTGCAGATACTATGCTAAGGTGAAGATCTTAAGTTTCACTGCAGGAATGTTGTAGATTTTCTCAGTATTCTCTGTAGAACACATTGAGGGATATAAAGAGAGACAAAGTTAATGGTATGCAAAGATCAAAGGCAAGGGTAGCTAGCTTTAATTTAAGAATGCAAGAAATTTAAAATACAAAGGTAAAAAAAGAATGCTAAGAAAAAATTATACGCAGAGAAAAAAGTGGGAAGGGAAAAAATAAATTTACACAAAGAAATGACTTTTCCTTTCATCAAGGCAAGTACAAACAATTTAAGCAAATTATTACCTTTCAACCAAAGGTTTGTAAACAATTTCAACCAAAATCCCATATGTTTTATATGTTATTGCTAATAAGGCCTGTCGTTCAGTCTATCTTTCATGTTGTCCTCAACCTACATTGTTGCTATGAATTTTTCCAGATTTAAAATATTTTTTTAACATTCTGTATTAGGGGCCTCTTCTCCTTTAAATAATTTTTAGTTCTTTCTGGTTGCCTCTAGTAGGCTGCTTTTAAGGTCTCTCATATTTTTATTACACCTAGATTCATAAGCTTCATGTATTTTAATAGGATTCTGTCATGCCCCTATCGGAATCTGATTCGGAGGGGGAGGCCGAGCAGCTGACAGGGAGTGTGGCTCCGTTGGCTGGGGAAGGGCACAGCCGAGCTGGGCAGAGCAGGGGAGAGGTAGAGCAAGGGAGAGGGAATTCAGAGGAAGACCCAGGCTTACCCCCTCTTCATCCTAGGGCATGCAGGGAGGAACGGAGAAGGGAGCAACAGGAGTTGTGTGGCTTACGGGGGAGGAAAGGCCCCTGATTCCCTTCATTAGCTGCAGCTGGAAACACAGTGTTTAAAAAGGGAAGCTGTGCACAGCAACTTGTTGGGAGCAAATCGTGAATTATCTGGTATCGTCGAAGCTTATCTGTGTTCCTGGCATCTTCCCAACTGTGTGTGTTTTGCTGTGCTTTCAAGTCTGCAATTCCTTCTCCTGCCCTGTCAAGTTAATTACTACAGCGTGGTTTGTTTGGATTTTTAGTTACAGTTTGTATGTACTTTGTTTTTCGTACTGAATTTTCTCCACTTAAAGGCTGTTCCTGGGAGAGTTTTTCTCCAGCCGAAGGTAACCTGGACATTGGGGGCAAAGTTGGAGATAATAAAGGGACTCTTACTGCTTATTTGACTGTTGCCTTTGTGCCACGCCCCCAGTCATCACAGATTCTTAAAAAAAAAACACAGGAAGGATCTTTACTTTCAAAATCCTATTTCCTGTCAATCTGGTCCATTTGTAATTTTCCAGAATCAACTTTCTAATTTCGCCTTTTCCGTTTATTTCTGAATAATAAATTTTGCTTTAAGTTCTTAAACACATGTGGAACTTCTTTCACTGACGATTGAAGGAAAATTATCCATAGTAATCAAATGTGCCCTCATGAAGTTTCACACTATGCAAAAAACAATTAACAAGCCATTTCCAAAAATGATTAAGAGAGGAAATGGGCAAACTGAATGTCCATTCCAAAACATTCCCAATCAAAGTTTGGTGAGATGAGTTTCTCTTGGCTTAGAACTCTGACATTGCTGTTATATGGTCTCCTCATGGAGGCCCTCTCTAAGGAGCACTTGTGAGCAATCCTGGTCCTCTCATTTCGGAGAGGAGTTTGGAGAGCTGATCCATTCATTGGCTCCTTTTTCTGCTATGGTCATCAGTTCTGCTCTCTGTAGAGCCATATTCAGTCCACCACTGCTTCCCTGGATGTCAATAACATTAGTTCAGTAAAAAGCAATGAAGAAGGAACTCAACATCATTTCAGATGATGGTGTCATTGTATGAATGGGTAAGATAGCAATGCATTTCCTTTTCTTGCCACTTCTATCCATGTACTTTCCTTAAAATATAGAGTCCTGGTGTGTTATTCAATAAGAAATAGAAAATGTTTTATGTCTTTTTTCTTGGTTTAGGTGGTGCCAACACAATAAGTACAGCATCCTGGAGAGACGGACAAAGACTAGCAAAGAAAATACTGGGTCCAGTGCCTAAAATAGAGCAGCCAAACGCTCAGATGTTGTCTAGTGACAGGAATGAAAAGATAAATCTATTAAAACTGGTAAGTTAAATATATATTTGGGGAGGGGTTTGTGTGTGCATGTGTGAGCATTTTCATGCCAATGAAAAGCAGCTGTTCACTTTATGTCTCATATAATGAACAAAATAGAACTTAATTCTGAACAAGTATTCTTTTTTCCACACAGTTCTTTAAATAATTTTTGAAAATAAAAATTGGTACCTTCACTTTAAAGGCTGAATGAATATCATACAGCAAGGACCCCTACCCCAGGCCATGGCCCAATACTGGACTGCAGCCTGTTGAAAACTGGGCTGTGCAAGGGTTGCATGAGTGCATGAAGCTGCATTTGCACAAGCAACACACATGTGTGTGAAATTATCCCCTCTCCCTGGAGCTGGAAAGGTTGGGGTCTGCTGCTGTATAGCACAGAATTACTAATGTATTCCTTTTTTTAAAAGTGAAATAATAATAGGTGTAAATAAAATTTAAGATTCACCATGCTTGACTATCTAACAATATTTCATGAAATGTTTTGCTACTAGTAAAGGAATCTTCAAGGAAAAAAATAATAAGAATTGTTATCACTTTTGGAGGAAGGCAGTGAGATTTTGAAGTATTAATTTAAATTACTCCATTGCTGACCATACTGAGTTTTGCAAAATTGCAGTTATGTAATAGGCTATATTCTAGAGCAGGAGTGTCAAACTCGAGGCCTTGAGGCTACATCTGGCTCACAAAGTGTTTAGAGCTGGCCCATGGGGATGCCCTGGAAACAGCGAAGGAGTGGCATGCAGTGCCTCCGCAGCCCTCCCAAGGTCTGTTTTTGCAGGAGGGTTGCAGGAGGCTGTTGCAGCTGAAAAGGAGCTTGCAAGGGCCGTTTATAGCTCTCCCGAGCTCCGTTTTTGCTGGCAGAGGGTTGCAGGAGGCCGTCACAGCCAAAACAGCTCGGGAGCCCGTTGTCACTGGCAGAATGCTTCGGCCACCACAGGCACTCCCGACACGAGTGACGTTGAGCTGACCACGCCCACCCTGCCGATATCCAACCTGGCCCCCAAGGTCAAACACAACCCTGATGCGCCCGTCAATGAAATTGTGTTTGACACCCCTGTTCTAGAGCCTATATACAGTCTGATTATGCTGTAAATCAGGGGTGTCAAACTCATGGCCCACAGGCCACATGTGTCATACACTGGCCACGCCCACCCCCATTTTAGCAAAGAGGAAAAAGTTGTGATACATCATGTGATGACAACATGACGTCACAAGTTTGACACCCCTGCTGTAAATAATTTAATTAGTTAATTAATTAATTAGATTTGTATTGCTGCCTATTCGCCATGGCGATTCAAGGCGGCTTTATACAGCAAATTCTCATGGGTGTTCCACTTGAAAATCTGAGAACGTGAAAAATACAGCCCTAACTAATTCTTTCATGACCAGTTTCAAAGTTGTATGTATTCTTTTTCTGGTAATGGTTAAAAAATATTACATTGCATTTGCATATTATTTTATTGCCCAACATTATTTCCAACCTTTTAAAAGTATTTTTTTTTCTATATCAAATAATGTAATTTCTGGGTATGGTGTTCAAATTTCATAAAGTAAGATAGATTAAAAAATGATGCCCATCAAATAATGTCCCCAAATACTGGGTATTAAAATGAATATGCTACTTTGAATCTTAGTTCCTTGGTAATGCTAAATTCTGATCTTCCCCCCTCTGCTTCCCTCCAGTATCTTCAGCTCAAATAACAGAAACTGACTGCAGTATGCCTGTGGCTGTAAAATCCCTCACAACATGTCCTGAGCGTTCATCGAACAAAATAAGAGGAAAGAATAACCTGAAGAAAAAAGATGCTGCTCCTCACAATGAGGGACTGGGAGATGATCATGTAAATAAGGATTTCTTGCCGGTAGAAATCCGTGGGATTCTTGATGATCTGCAACTGGATTCTGTAGCTCAGGATTCAGAGATGAGGAATGAAATATGTCAGAATCAGGAATCAGAACCACCCCCATTTTCTAGAAGTCACAGTCCAGGCAAAAAAAAATCAGACAAAGTTCCCACCAATGAAGACACTCAATTTATCTTAAAGAAGCGCCACTATGATGCAGATGAAGTGCGCCAGTATATTGTGAGACAGCAGGAGGAAAGGAAGAAGAGACAAAGTGAAGAAAAGAAAGCACAAAAGGAGGCAACACAGCAAAAAAATAAAAGACTCCAGGAACTTTACAAGAAACAAAAAGAAGCCGTTGCCAATAAAACAAAGGCAACATCAACATCTGAAACGGTCGGTAAACATTTACAAGAAACTTATTCTAAATTGTTTATGGAACAAACATTGCTGGAGAATCCAGCACTCTCTGTTCAAGAAGTTCAGGTAGGTTGATAAGAGTTGGGATAGTTTCTGTGTTTTTTCCATGTTACTTTTTTGAAAATTGCATACAACAAGCAGCAATAGCTTCTGTTTGTTCATTTGTTGCATTTACAATATGCCATTTCCTTCAGCTTACCACCTCAAGGATATTAACACTTGGATATTTTTTCTGAGATGTGAAGGTAAGATATATCACGTTAGCTAGGGTTTAGACTTTATCCCCTTAATACTATTAAAGTTGTTGAGGTAATTCAACTAAAAGAGACTAGTCAGAGTGGTCTATTAAATTCCATGGTTACCTAAAGACTGAATCAGAAACACAATAAGTAAGAATAGCATTAATAAGATGTATAAGAATTGCCAACACTCTTGCAGTCCGCAAATGTAGTACAATGTACAATTTTTAGCATAGTGTAAGATGTGAATAATAGCCATATTAAGACATTTTCTTAAACCCAGACAGAGAGAAAGTAGACATCAACATCTGGCCCTTTGTTAATCCTAGTTGCTCCTGCTCCTTCTACACTAAGGAAAGACCTGAAGATTCATTCTGGATATGTTTAGCTGAACATATTTAGGAAACCATCATGTCCCTGGAAACCTCGGTCATACAGCTATAATAGTCATGGAGTGTAAGCCTTGGCTATTTATCCGAGTTGTTATATAGCTGTTACTTTATTTAATTAGTGTTGAAAAGATCCATATTCAAATCCTTAATTAGTCATGAAAGTCATGGGAAAGTATAGTTCATAGTCCAGTATATTATTGATTCAATTTGTCCTTAATTTTATTAAAAAATGTCAATTTTTCTTCCCAGTCCAAACCAGGATATCAACCATCTGGAGAATCTGATAAAGAGAACAAGGCTCAGGAGCGTCCTGTTAGTGCATCATCCAGTAGTGATATGTCTCTCTCTGAGCCTCCTTATCCTCTTGTAAGGTAAAGTATGCATTCAGGGCTAGGAAAGTGAAACACACTAAATATCAGAGATAATGGTTTTATATATGATTTAGCTATGCAGCTTTTATAGCAGCTGAGAATATTGAAATATTTTTCCAAATCTTGAAAATATATTTATTAAAATTCAGTACTCATAAAATTCTTAAATATGTCATGAAAAGCAAGATGCCACTTCAGAGGTAATTAGAAGTGAAATAGAATTCTTTTTGTATATTCAAAGGTATGTCTGTACCAAGATTCTTCAGGAATGGAAATGAAAAGTGCAAGATTATATTGTATGAAGAATTCAGATTCACTTTAAAATATTCAAATTTGGAGCCAGTTATATGTTTAATGATTATCTACTCTACTGTTGTTAAACTGTATTTAAATGTTAAATTCATGTATGGACTGTTAGCAGTCTTGATGGTAGATGGAGTGTTTAGTTAAGTTGAGCGGGTAGGCTGAAGAGAAAAACAAAGAACCCAGTAATCCACAAGTCTATTTGAGAATCTTTACAGTTAGGGTGGGCTATTTGTATCTCTCAAAACTCTTTTCCAAAGACCCCTTTAAACTATAGTACCAAACATCAGTTTCCCATCATTTTTAGATAAGTGAAAAATAGAGCGTCAATAAAAACCAAATCCAGTTTTAAAAAATCAAGGAACTTCCTTGCCAAAAGAACAATTAATCAACAAACCACATAATTTTCATTGCCCTCTTCCCTGAAGTCATTCCTCTAAAATACTTATATCCTTGGCCACCATAAGTTTATCAATTATTAGTACAGGTGATTATTTTATAATTAAATGTTTAAACTTTATTGCTGTAAACTGATGACAATTCAATGGATTATTTACAGGGATAATACACTGGAGCCTTTAAGAATTCATCCAGAGAAGCTGAGTTCAATAACACAGTTTCCTAGCTCAAAATCTGTTTTGAATGGAGCTTTTTTCTCTCAGCTTTTATCTTTGGATAACATGGGTATCTTGCAAAAGGATTTTGAATCTGTAACATCAAGCAGAAGGAGCCATAACACAGCTATGGGATCTATGTCTTCAACTCCTCAGCCATTTATGTCATCTACTGTACAACCCACCATTAATCATTATAAACATAAATTGGACCGTATTGAAGCCCTAAAGGCAACTGCAGCCTCTCTTTCAAACAGAATTGAAAGTGAAGCCAAAAAATTAGCTGGGGCTGGCATTAACTATGAAGCAGCATGGCATACTGAACATGACTTGCTGGATCAAGGTGCTACCTGCTGGGCAAAAGCCAGCAGCCCTCCTGTGAGAGAAGATGATGTCTTTTCAGCTAGGCTTCAGAAAATGTTGGCAACCTGCAATTCGCATACAACTTTTGATGATAACCTTCCTGGAATGGAAAATCTTAATGAGTTTAAAAAGCTCCCAGAGTCTATTAGTCCTCATACAGGTGCTCTTGGTCTTCCAGGCAATAATATACCTGAAGAAATATTAGGAAATCTGTCTCAAAAACAAACATGCTCTGCTGGGACTGAAAACAAACCTGTAGTTCCGAATGATAGTGGGGATTCCATAAGTGAAGGTCTACTCAGCGATGGTCTTCTCTCTGAGGAAGAAGGTGAAAAGCCTTATAATTCATCTTTAAAGATTGCTGAGGGATTAAACGAGAAAGAGTTCTGTGTTGCAGATAAAACTGGTTTTGAAACCATAAAAGAATTTCAGAAGGAGGCAGAAAATTATTTACCTATTTTCACACAGATTAGGAATGGTCCAAAACCATGGGAAGAACTTGTCAAAGGAAGTCCACATAGTGTGATCAACATCTTTACAAAATCTTATCAGTTGTGTGGGAAAGGTGAGCAAACCTTTTGATATCTCTGATATTTTGTTGGGTAAATAATTAAATGAATATTTCTTGAAATCCTGTGTTCTATATGTATATCTACTTTTGCTGGTATCTGCTTATATGTATAAGATTTTAAATTTGTTTTGGAAATGTTGGCTGCTATATTTTTTTGCAATGAAGTCAATCTTTTGTTAAAAAGTTCCACCTCTTTGCATTGCTAGGGAAAGAATATATTTTCTTAGTTCTATGTATAGCTATTTAGAATTTTCCGAGTTGTTTTGTATAATTGATCTTTGAGTCATGATCATTTTACCCATTTGCATACTCTGTGTTAAACTTTTGTTGAAGTGTAAGTTCTTCTGAAATATTGATTGTATTTCATTTTCACTTTCCTCCTGCCAGGATCTGAAGAATATGCAGGACAGGGATCATCAAAACATCGACCTTTACTTCCTGCCATGAGCCCTCCAAATAGTATTGCTTCCTATGAGGATGATTTCATCTCATCACAAGGTACTGGTACATCAGTGGACAAAAAGTCTACACCTGAGCACAGGTATATATTTTTCAAATGGGTGATGAAGCTATAAAATAGGAGGTGAAAAATTATTTTAATTGAATAATAATATATATATTATATATAATTGTATAATAATGTCTTAATAGTCTTAGTCTAGTTTTCTTTAATAATACAAATTGCTATCTGAAAATTCTGAATTCTCAGCTTTAAAATTTTAGTATTCTAACATTTTTGTTAGAATGTGTGATGACCTGGGGCGTGGCACAAACACAACACAGTTACATAAGCAAGAAAAGTCCCTTTAGTACCTCCAATTTTGCTCCTAATATCCAGGTTACCTTCGGCTGGAAAAAAAACACTTCCAAGAACAATAGAGGAAATTCAGTCCGAAAACAAAGTATGTGCAAACTGTAAATAAAAATCCACACAAACCACACTGCAATAATTAATTTGACAGGGCAGGAGAAGGAATTGCAGACTTGAAAGGTCAGCAAAACACAGTTGGGAAGATGCCAGGAATCCAGATAAGCCTGACAGTACCAGATAATTCACCATTTGCTCTCAACAGTTGGCTGTGCACAACTCCTCCTTTTAAACACTGTGTTCCCAGCTGCAGCTAATGAAGGGAATCAGAGCCCTTTCCTCCCCTGTAACCCACACAACTCACGTTGCTCCCTTCTCCGTTCCCCCCTGCGTGCCCTAGGATGAAGAGGGGGTGGGCCTGGGTCTTCCTCCGAATTCCCTCTCCCTTGCTCTACCTCTACCTCTCCCCTGCTCTGCCCAGTCAGACTCTGTCCTTCCCCAGTTTCTTCCCCAGCCAACAGAGCCACACTCCCACTCCCTGTCAGCTACTCGGCCTCCCCCTCCGAATCAGATTCCAACAGGGGCATGACAGAATGTTATAAATTAGGACTGCTAACTTCTATTACAGGTAGACCTCGACTTACAACCAGTTTTTTAACAACCATTTCACAATAATGACTGCCTTGGAATGGATGCTTTACAGCTCATAAAGCACTTTAAAAAAAGCACTTCTGGCTATCATAAAACCTTGTGCTACCCCCAGTCTTGGGTCTCAAGATCATATTTGGGACACTTGGCAGTAAGTTTCCAATGTCTGGCAATCATGTGACCACCACTTGCAATCTTGTCTGCCAGCTTCCCCAGAAAGCTAGGGGAGAAGCAGGCAGGGGAGTTTTCAAGTGGAGGGGACGTAAGATTTGAGATCAGTTCTCCTAGTGCACCAAGGGATTTCTCCTCCTCTCTGTGCAGGGAGAGGAGATCTTCCTGCACATTGAAGGAATGGACCTCAAATCCAGTGGGAATGGTAGTGAATACAGCGAATGTCTATGGAGATTCTCAGTAATCCAGGTCATAGCTGTCTCAAAGGTGGGGGTTTTTTGGCTCAGAGGCAACTGGACTGTGTTTTCCCCCCTTTGAGGAAGAAGAAGAAAATATTTCACTTCTCATCCAAGAAGCTTCATCAGTTGTGATGGTGGGCGGATGGAAGGATAGGTAATGAACACAGCAGTCTCATTATTGTTCTTGCCAATGGGGTGAGGAGAGGGCCCTGACTTTCTGAAAATGGTGAGCGGCCTGTGTCATCTCCCTGCCGTATCATGTCCTGGAAGCCGCAGTCCTATCCCTGATGCTCTGCTTAATGACCCATGTCATCATTTAATGACCACAACTGAGGAATCTGAAATTGCAGTCATTGAGCAAAGCGGTTATATTTAATAACCATTTCACTCAATTACCAAGATTCCAGGCCCAATTGTGGTGGTAAGTGGAGACCTATTTGTATACAATTTATATAAATATGGCATTATGAAATTCCAATATAAAAACCTTAAATATACCTAAGCATGAGAACTCACTCTTACAACAACAACAAAAAACTAGTGCATGCTTTCTACCAATTAAAGCATGTAGTACTTTTTATCCTGAACAGTTTCTGAAATGGTATAATATTCCAAATTTTTATATTTTAAAAGCAGTTAAAATATTTGGCATGATATTGTAAGGGATTTTAAATATTAATTTATAAAGGCCTGGAAACCACAAGATAATGAATGGCAGATCAGCAGAAAGCATTTTTTTTCTGAAGTGTGCAAACAGCATCCACTGGAACTCAGGGCACAGTATCCTCCCCTCAGCATGACTGTGGGGTCCTACATCAAATTCAAGATCACATCTTGACTGGCTGCAAGCTGTGGGCATATACCAGTCCAATATCTGATTTTTTAAATATAAACAATGTTGTGCCTCAATGATTATATGGCCTAGACATTGTATTTAAACATAGATCTTTTTAACATTTGTATTTTATTGTGTTTTACTAATCTAGGTGAAATATTAATATATATTGCTGGTCCATGTACAGTATGCCATACGCTACATAAATAAATCCAGTTTACTGGTTTGAAAATTACACTGAGGGAAAAGCAACCTCTAGGTTTCAGACCCCTGAATATTCTTTATATTTTATCATGTTGGGTTTGCCTTTCAACAAAGGAATGATATGTTCAGAGAACACAAAGCTGCTCTGAAAAACTGATTGTCTGACCTGACTCTTACTCTAATAAATATGCAGAGACAGAAGCAGGACTATGAGGCTATGGTTAAGAAGATGTTGTAAGGAGAGGCTTTTATAAACACAAAGCAACAGGCTAGAATGAAGAAATGATGGACTATGATTGCTATTCCCGTATAGTTAAACTAGGAGACGGGGAATCAAAAGCAACTTACATCCTGCTAGTGTTTTGTAAGATGTCAGGAAAAAGAAGCACAAAATAGTTCTTATTGAAACATGGGTTTTAAATTTTATTGTAAATTTTTAATGTATACAATTAATACTTTTAATACATTTTATTGCAAAGTTCAATAGATATATAAGTTGAATTTAACAGATAGAAATAACTGGTACATTTATTTCTTATTAAACTCTAACCCCAATTAAAACATTAGTTTTATTCAGGGTGAAGGTTACATAAATTAACTTACCATTTTAGGGAGTTACAGTATCAAAGAGTTTGAAAATTCCTGTATAATGGAACCAATTAGCCATAATTATGTTTATTCACAAAACTAGATGGATTTCATTGTGGTATGATTGATCGAGATAAAAAATATTGACAATGTGTAATTCCATGCTTGTATTGGCAGTGCCACAAGTAGCACCAGCCTGAAAGGAGAGCTTGCCAGTAAAAAATTGCCTTATGAACACCAAACTATGGAATTAACCCATCATTCCTCAGGACCACTATCTTCAGGTTCTTCTCATGCATCTGCATCTTCTAAAAGAAGAGGAAGAAAAGAAAGTAAGAGCTTTTCAACTGCTTGTTTATTACAAAGATAAGTTTGCTGCCCAGTTCACCAGTTCATCACAATATACATACATCAAAAAGACTTTCAGGCCAGTACCAATTACAAAGATTAATCTAAGTAAAATATTAAGAAACCCTTAATTAGGTAATTTTATTATTTTATCCTACCACATTTTATCTCAAAATAAAATTTTATCTCAAAATAAAATTGATAGGTGATCGTGATTACTAAAATCGTCATAAGCAATCAGAGGTTTGGTAAAATATATTGTTAAATTTCACTTTTTTGTTTGTTGTTGCATGAAGAGTTTTACTATGACTTGAACCAGAATCCAGTACAAATACAGGTAGGGCCTCAACATAGGATAATTTGTTCCGCAATCTTTCAAAGTTATCATGGTGCTGAACAAAGAGTCATATGATCCATGCCCAAAGCTATGGCTCTTATAGCAGCCACATGATCAAAATGCAGGCACGTGACAGCTCACTTGTACTTAACAACTGCAAGGGTGCTGCAATTCCCCCCACTCACCTATCTCCCCCCACCTATGCTTCCCCCGCTACCCTGAACTTTACAACCCCAAATGACTTTTTCTGTCATCTTCTTGCTTATGCTTCTAATGAAATATGCCTGGTCTAGTTTCTAGGCCATATGAGTCTGGCTTTGTGCTGCAAAAAAAAAAGTGGAGGGGAGGCACAGAACAGCCCCTCTTTGAGGCAGAGTGCATCAAAGCATTCCTTTGTGCCATCTTCCTGCACCTTATGGGGCTGGCTTTGTGATGCAAAAAAAAACAACAAGCCAACCCGTATGGCCCAGGAGCATGGTGCCAAAAGGATATTTTGGTATGCTCTGGCTCCTTCAGGCTGCTTTGTGCTTTTTTCCCCATTGCACAAATCAGCCCCATATGGTGCAACAGCTAGGCTGGGCCCACCTCACCATCAGTAAGAGCAAGAGGATGGCAGCAGAGCACAAGGCAGCAGGGGTCTTGGAGTGCAGGGTAGCAGGAGCAACTGGGTCTGTTACGGTTGCAGCTTCCTAGGGCATGGCAAGAAGCCCCAGAGCCACATAGTCCTGGGGCTGTTGGGCACTCCACAAATGGATGCAGGAGCTCTAAAACTGCAAAAGTTGGGGAGGAGTCCCTTACCTTACTAAGGCTCAGGGTAGGGAGAGATGAAGCCCAGAATAGCTTGAATTTGGGTGGATTTTTGGCTAATGACTGGTAAAATTTGCTTAATGGTGGCCACAGGGATTACTGGGATTGTGGCTACTAAGCAATGTGATCTCACATTGGCTTGCTTTACAACTACATTGCTTAGCAACTAAAATTTCAGTCTCAATTGTGGTCCTAAGTCAAGGACTACCTGTAAATGTAGACAGTGGCATTATTTCTTTCAGACTTCCTCTTTCTTGCCAAATATTGTTGTTTCTCCCTAGCAATTATTAAAATCTAATCTCTTCCTCTCTCTGCTTAGTTTTTATTCTTGCATGGAATAAAATAGGTTAAATGTAGAATATTAGTTCAAGATAGTCAAGGAAGTTTTATGAATGAGATTTAATGGGAGAATGGCATAACTCTCAGATACAGATAT
This sequence comes from Naja naja, assembly GCA_009733165.1. Taxonomy (NCBI): domain Eukaryota; kingdom Metazoa; phylum Chordata; class Lepidosauria; order Squamata; family Elapidae; genus Naja; species Naja naja. The sequence goes on along the minus strand of CM019150.1, from coordinate 111,522,559 downwards.
GTACTGCACCTCCCTAGTTCTGGTTTAAAATCTTACGATTTTTAATCTAAAAACATTCACTGTGTTTATGAGTTGGTGGTGGAATTCTTATTTTTTGTATTTATTTTTAAACATGATTTTCTAAAATATGTTACAGAGACAGAATCATTAAATGGATTTCCAAATGACTCTCTCTGGGAAAAAAGCAAAGCATCCTTAGGATCAGACTATGGTTTGGAACAAGCAAAACACTTACTATCTAGTAATGCAGTGTCTAACAGAGAACAAGAAGTGAACCCAGATTCTGACAGTACTGCAGAGGAACTATCTGGTCACTCATTAAGGAGGTAAAATCCTATTACCAATTCTGATTTTAAACTCTATAGCATAGTTTATAATTCAGGTAAAGTATTGTAGTAGTACAACAGCATATTACTGTTATATTGGTATATTTTATTTATAAATAAAGTAGGAACCAGTGTTCTTGGAACGTAACACATAATTTACATTTCCTTTCCTTTTGTCAATTTTCAAAATGGTCACATAAGTTTAATGTGGATTAAGGGGCTGTGCTCTTGAGTGTAGAATTCTGCATTTACTTGGTTGATTGATCAGTATTTACTCCCTTGTAATTAAAAACATTTTTGCAGTGTACAACATCAATACAAATGATAAAACATCCACTGTAGAAATCAAAAAATAATATAAGAAATCTAACATAACCAATCCTTCAAAGATAATGTCAGCTCATACATCAAAGACTTTATGAAAATGATTCATTTTTAATAACTTACAGAAATACAAGAAGATAAGACAAATTGAATTTTGAAGAGAAAGCTATCTCAAATATCCCAAAATTCTGAATTTTGACTTAGTTTGATTTCTTTAGAATCATTACTGAAAATAAACCCTAATCCTAAATTCTTTTCAGTGATATGACAGAGAAAACAAGTGTCAATATCAAATAATAACTCTAATCACCCCCTTTTTTATTTATATGCATAATATGCTAAGAGCAAAACTCATTTGCCAAAATTGGTCTGGTTGGGTCAGAAGCAAATTTAAATTTAATAATCTATATTTACTCATCAGTGAGCCATAATAAATCCCTATTCTAATAAATGCATATTAATTGTACACCTATTGATATTTGTAGTTTATTTTAGGTATATTATTTAAAGCCAAATAATGTGAAAAGAGGTGTATTTAGTCTTTTCCCTTTCATGTTCAGCTGTCCAATTCTCTTAAAATTCAACTAATGTATTTTCAAAGTTTTTATTCTTTTTAATAAAAAGCATATTAGTTGTAGAGCTGAAAACAACAGTCAAATGTATTTGAAATATGTTTTCTCATTCTATCCCAGTGTACGAAAAGGCACAAATTTAGTCTGTAATTTTTAATATCACTAGTTCTTCTTTAAATAGAAAATACTTTTAAGCTATAATTTTAAACTGCTGCTTTATGTTTTTGAGGGTAAATAGTTTTTCTAAATTATTTTTGTTTGTTTAGTCTCCCAGATAAAAGATCACCAAGAACAATAAGCTCTCCTCAGTCTCCAATCATACAGAAAAAAATGGATCCTGTAGGAAATACAGCAGAAAAACTTAGATCTTTAAATTCTTCCAGAAACGTAGCTTCTGGAACTAAGCTAAATCCTGACTTCTCTGACTTAAGTATTGGAAACAACAGGACTGGAGCCAATATTCCGAACGGTGAGCTGGCAAAGAATGGAAAAATTATGCTCTATTTGATATATTTTATATAGGGTGATTTGAGCGTATAGATGTCGTTGTTTCCTAAGTTGTGTACTGATTTTACAGGTTCCATGCGCTTCTCACCTGCTGGTCTCCAGCATCGTATGTCTGCAGAACTTAACTACCTAAGTACTATTGAAGAGTCTGTACACCAGATCTCTGATATAGAACGTGTGCGAGGGATATCACTTGCACAGCAGGAAAGTGTTTCCCTGGCTCTAATATTAAAGGTAAGATTAATCAATCTGAAATCCCTTAAAATATTTAGTATGTACTAAACTTCAGTTCCCAAACTTTTCACTCTATGTAGGAAAAGTTTCTATTAATAACTGTAAAAGTAATCATTGTTAGTTTTTCCTTCTATTGGTTTTGTCACTCACTATAAAGTATCTTTGCAGAGGATTAAAAGACTTACAGTAGGGGTGGGAGAACTTTATTTCAGTAGTACCCAGGTAGACATTCTGTAAAGCAACAAAAGTTCTGTGATCTTTATTCCAGTAATTGTGTATTTTTGAAATCTAATTTTCCTAAAAAAGGTTATAATTACAATTTTCAGACATGCCTGGCATTCTAATTAAAAGAATATGTTAATTATATTTTCTGTTTTGTCCTTGAGGACCAGGGGTTGTTGTATACTGTGGTTTTTGTATTTTAATACTTGTACAACCATCCAGAGTTACTATTGTGAGATGGGCAGCTATATAAATCCAATTAATCACATAGATTATTCATTATGAAATTGGTACTAAATTGTATTAAAGTAGGAGCAGATGCTGAAATATTAAAGCAAATTATTTTATAATTATTTCATTGTATTTTATAATTAAATATCTGATATATTACAGCTGCTAAATTAAAACCATTTAGAACTAAGTTAATGAGCCATTACTATTTTTAAATAATGGAAAATTGTGCAACCCTTTTGCATAATTCTATAAAAAGGAAGAATGTAAGTGAATAAACAATAAGTAAATTTTCACCTGTAGTCCCAGCAGCAGAGACATGAGAGGGACTTGGCTCTTCTAAAGCTCAAGGCAGAGCAAGAAATGTTGGAAAATCAAAGGAATCTGGAAGAGGCAAAACAAAAAGCAGCTCAGGTAATGAAGCATTTTAAACAGCTTGAAATAACAAAACAAAAATAGAAACCTTTTCCATAGAGAAACAGCTGGTGATGGCAATGGATGATAGTTCAAAATGATAGGCAGTAAATTGATATATTGGAACGTTGTGTTAGTGATGCGAGACGTTAGTGATTACCAAAAGCATTTCTTCACAAAGTGGTGTATTTTGCCAGTATTTCTCTAAATTATTAGAACTTCCCTTGTTCAAGAATCAGGGTTGCAGCTTGATGATTTTATTCATTTTTGAACCACTTACAGCTTAGAACCAACATACTTAAAGAGCATTCATATACTTCATTTATACAACTGTGATTTAAAATTACATTTCCTATCAGTAACATGAAATTAGTTTTAGTAGAAATTAGTAAGAATCCCTCCCCTAAGGCAATTAGGATGAATTTCATGTTCATGTTAAGGTCAAAGCACAGCTACACTTTTAGTAAAAGTAAATAGATTTCAAAACCAAACTTGTATCACCACGTATAGGCCCATGCCGAATCATTACTTCAGTTGGCACAATCACATCAGGAGGCAGCTGAGACTCTACAGGACACCAAATCTAAGATTGCAACTCATCAGCTGGAGACAGCCCTGTTGACTGCAGATACTGCTCGTCAGATACGTGAAGTGAGTTATTTTCTGTTGCTTCTTAGCCCATAAGAAGTTCATTGATGCATTTGAACCCTGTATTTTCCTTTGCTTTTTATTAGATGACAGAACATGCACGTTTCCAGATCTCTGATGCAGTTGGTACTACTGCAGCTCCAGTTACTACATTATTTGACCAAGAACGGAAGCACAGTTCAGCATTCATAAAGCAAGTAAAGCTTCACAATATGAACAGGTATTTTATGTAGAAATTTAATTTGAGGCTGTAATATTTTTAATGAAGGTACTTCAATAAGGAAAGCTTGTTTGTAAATAGTAGATTTCCCTGATAATTCCATTGACTGACTTATTATAGGTTTGTAGGAAAATGTCAGTCATAGAAAGTTGCCACTTCACTATGTAATTTTGTTTTCATAAATATGCCTCAGGTGTGTAGGGAAGGGATGACTACAGATGAAGCTTTGTTAATATGTACATGGTACTAACGTACAGTTTGATTTATAGGAGCATACTTGCCTCCCCCCTCCTCCCCCCAAATGCTGGTTTTGAAAGGAAAAGCCTTTTAGTTTTTCCAACCAATTTAGATCTGTTTCACAGCTGTCTGGCATAAAACTTCCTTCCCTATCACGAACCTCATCTGTTGTGAGAAAATAGCAGCACAGAATGACGTACTTAGAGCTTTGCTAGTTTAGGAATCCTCCCTTGTTTTTCTATACTTGCTAGAAAGAACAATAAAAGCTGATTCTTGCACAGATATACTGCGTGGGAAATTACCATTTATTTAACTTTAATATATTGCATTTGTATTCAGTTATTTCTCAGGCAACTGCAAATGCTGCTGTGATTTTTAAAACAATTCAAACTTTCCTGTTTCCTTTAATAGAAAAGCAGATTCAATCAGCACACCATCAGGTAGAGAGGAGACAAATGACTCAAAGCATCTTTATTTGCATGCATTTGATAGCTATTCAGAATCATCAAGATCAAAGGCACATGATCAGAGGTGAGACACAAGATTTATAATCACTATATATCAAGTATAAATTCAACCAAGATGGTTTGGTTTAATTCAGGAAATGATGGCTAGGTTGAGGTTTTCTTTCTCTCAAGTAGTATTTTCAGTCACATATCTCTTTTTGTGAATCCAAACTAGCTCAAAGTATTCTTAAACCAATTGTTACATTTATAAATAATAACCCTAACAATTCATTAGATTTATGGGGCTGTCAAATCAAAAGAGTCGAGGCAGTATACAGAGTTTAAAAATAATATGTAAATAGAAATACTAGCTAAATGGGGGAATACGTTTCTGAAAAATAGTATGCAGAAAATTTTGAGGACCTTTTTCCTGGGACCTGCTCAGTATAATTCCGTAGCAGTTGGGCTAATAGCATGCCTTCTTATGGGATAGACAGATGTAGTTGTGAAGAGATTACCTCTCAGATAACTTGGTCCCATGCCATGAAGGTCTTTAAAGGTAAAATTCAGTACCTTGAATTGGAGCCAGAAACAGACTGGTAACCAATGCAGCTTGTGGAGCACAGATTCCACTCTATTCCACTCTATTCCACTCTAGGGGCATGCACACAACTGCCCATGCTGCTGCATTCTTCATTAGTTGAATTTTCCAGATAGTTTTCAAGGACAACAGCCCCATATAGAATACATTGCAGAAACCCAAAGGGGAGGTGGCTAGCACATGAGGGACTATGAGCAGAGCCCCTGGATCCAGGAATGGGTGCAACTGCATGAAGCTGTGCAAATTCATTCTGTTCATTACATCAGTATTAATTCAGGACTCCTATATGCCTTTTTATAATGCAGTAGTAGCAGCAGTCGGCAGGAAAGTCCATCTTCTAAGGAAACCAAGAAACTTTCTCATCATGAAAAACCAAGCAGTTCCATTGAGGAGGAAGCTCCCACGGCAATCAATGATTCACTGCAGAATATCAGTATCCCATCTATTCATGACGAGAGAGGTTAGTTTTCAGATCAATATTTAACCAAAGCAATGCTCATTCAATTTTTGCTTCATAATTGTGTTCTTTCCACTGCTATGTGAATGGTTTTGCTCAAGGGTCTTCAAACTTGACAAGCTTAAGACTTGTGGACTTCAACTCCCAGAATTCCGGAGCTAACATGACTGGAGGAAGAATTATGGGAGTTGAAGTCCACAAGTCTTAAAGCTGTCAAGTTTGAAGACCCCTGGTTTTGCTGATGAATTACATGGTAATAATATAAAAATAATTCCCTACCCATTTCCTACCCATCACCGTCCTGATTTCTTTATATGTTTGTTTTTGAGTAACCATCTGTTGGACTCTGCAGAACTTGCAGTCTGACAGTATCACTGCCAAATTGTCCCTGGCTTGCTGTTGCTTTCATCCTCATTCTTAGGACTACTGTCTGAATAACTGTTCCCCTTCTTCTTCTGCTAGTTATCATTTTTAAGAAAAAAAAATGGTAAATTTAATCTCTACAAGCATACATGCATGTGTGAATGCTGTGAAACAAATGTTCAGAATTCTTTTGGTTGCTTTCTCTGGTATTTCCAAGAAATGGGATTCTTGGAAATGGGGTGGGAGTGGGGAAAGATGTATATTACAACCAGTGTACTTAGTTTTCAGTAGATTCCAGTAAGAGCTATTATTGAGGAATAGTAAAGTTATTTTCATACCCCAAGGCATACAAGCTGAAAAAGGGCAAAGTTAGTTCATAGCCTGATTTTTTTTCCTGCCTTCCTTTCTAAGAAGAAAAAGTATTTTGGAAAGAGGTTTCCTAACTTTGAATGTTCTGACACCTTTTGGCAGGACATTTATATATTTATGTACTAGAATTGAATGCATCTTTTAGGAGAAAATGATTCAGAACATAAATGTTTGTGCACAATGTCTTTTTAAGAAACTATAGTTTTTTTCTGATTGGTTCAGCTGCTTTGAAAGTTGTTCCAATATCTTCAAAGCCTTCTGTAGATACAAGCAAGATAACTGGTAGTAGCTGCTAGAGAGCTAAGAAACATTGCAGCAGCTTTAATGGTTTGAAAAGAGCTACTATGGGTAGTCCTTGGGTTACAACCACTTGTTCAGTGATAATTCATAGTTATGAGGTTGCTGAAGAAGAGGGACTTAGAACTGATTCTTGGAGTTTCAGCCTTTGCAGTGTGCTCACAACCATGTTGTTGCAATCCGAGTACTTGGGCGGGTGGCTTGCAATTACAATGTTGCTGCAAAATGTGATCAACATGCAAAGTCGGTGGGAAAGCCAGCGGAAAGTTTTCAAGTTGCTCCTAAAAGTTGTTGCCCTCACTTTTTTTCTAAAGTGCTCCACTACAGAGTGCAAGAGCCCCTGCTGACCTACCTGCCCATACTCAGTAGTGCCCATTTATAGTCCCCGTGGCTCTTGCTGGCCAATAGCACCCACCCACAACACCCCACACCTTATAACAGCTCTCACCCCCTCAGCTTGCTTGCCTAGGACATCTGAGGTCCTCTCTTAACAACCCAGGTGATCTCTGGGTTACAAGAACCAGGTCTGATGGGTTTGTTGTTGCTAAGCAATGAGGTTAGGTGATATCATGCTTTACAACCCACATTGCTTGGGGATGGAACGTCTCATTACAGTTAAGTTTGTAATTCAAGGGCTTCCTTGCATCTTCCCAAAACATGTCTTTCAAAGAATTTTCACAGTTCTGTTATGTAATAGTCATAGTCTGTGTATATGTTTATTGTTTTCTTAATAAGGTCAGGAATTTTGATAGTTAGGCACATCTATATTTCTGTTCATTCAGTCAGTATTTACTCATTCTATTTTTGCAACATAAGCTTACTTTGTAGCATTTTTTGTTCTGTAATGAATTCCTTATTTTTTCCCCTTCTTGTATTGTATCTTTTCAGATTCCACTTCTGTTGCCACAGAATATTCCCTAAAATTTGATGAGTCTATGACAGAAGATGAGATTGAAGAACAATCATTCCGGTCTTTGTTGCCTTCTGAGAGCCACCGTCGGATCAATCTGAAGAAACGAAATCACCAAATTTATTCTGATGAGGAGGCTTCTCCTGGAAAGCCTGCCTTGTCACCTATTAAGGCAAGATTTCAATAGCCTGGAGCTGTTCATTTTTTGGAATCTTAAAATTTTTAATAGGCCTCTTTTCCATTTGCCAATTGTTTGTGTGGAAATTTATTAATGCATGTTTTAGTTGTATTAGCTGTTTTAAATTTGTTACAAATTATACAGTATACAGGTGAAACTCAAAAAATTAGAATATCGTGCAAAAGTTCATTTATTTCAGTAATGCAACTTAAAAGGTGAAACTAATATATGAGATAGACTCATTACATGCAAAGCAAGATAGTTCAAGCCGTGATTTGCCATAATTGTGATGATTATGGCTTACAGCTCATGAAAACCCCAAATCCACAATCTCAGAAAATTAGAATATTGTGAAAAGGTGCAATATTCTAGGCTCAAAGTGTCCCACTCTAATCAGCTAATTAAGCCATAACACCTGCAAAGGGTTCCTGAGCCTTTAAATGGTCTCTCAGTCTGGTTCAGTAAGAATCACAATCATGGGAAAGACTGCTGACCTGACAGTTGTGCAGAAAACCATCATTGACACCCTCCATAAGGAGGGAAAGCCTCAAAAGGTAATTGCAAAAGAAGTTGGATGTTCCCAAAGTGCTGTATCAAAGCACACTAATAGAAAGTTATGTGAAAGGGAAAAGTGTGGAAGAAAAAGGTGGACAAGCAGCAGGGATGACCGCAGCCTGGAGGATTGTTAGGAAAAGACCATTCAAAAGTGTTGGGGACTTTCACAAGGAGTGGACTGAGGCTGGAGTCAGTGCATCAAGAACCACCACACACAGACGGATCCTGGACATGGGCTTCAAATGTCGTATTCCTCTTGTCAAGCTGCTCCTGAACAACAAACAATGTCAGAAGCGTCTTACCTGGGCTAAAGAAAAACAGACATGGTCTGTTGCTCAGTGGTCCAAAGTCCTCTTTTCTGATGAGAGCAACTTTTGCATCTCATTTGGAAACCAAGGATCCAGAGTCTGGAGGAAGAATGGAGAGGCACACACTGCAAGATGCTTGAAGTCCAATGTGAAGTTTCCACAGTCTTTGTTGATTTGGGGAGCCATGTCATCTGCTGGTGTTGGTCCACTGTGCTTCATTAAGTCCAGGGTCAATGCAGCCGTCTACCAGGAGTTTTGGAGCACTTCATGCTTCCTTCTGCAGATGACGTTTATGGGGATGCTGACTTCATTTTCCAGCAGGACTTGGCACCTGCCCACACTGCCAAAAGCACCAAACCCTGGTTCAATGACCGTGGGATTACTGTGCTTGATTGGGCAGCAAACTCGCCTGACCTGAACCCCATAGAGAATCTATGGGGCATTGCCAAGAGAAAGATGAGAGACATGAGACCGAACAATGCAGAAGAGCTGAAGGCCACTATTGAAGCATCCTGGTCTTCCATAATACCTCAGCAGTGCCACAGGCTGATAGCTTCCAAGCCATGCCGCATCGAGGCAGTAATTGCTGCAAAAGGGGCCCAAACCAAGTACTGAATACATATGCATGCTTCTACTTTTCAGAGGTCCAATATTGTTCTATGTACAATCCTTGTTTTATTGATTGCATGTAATATTCTAATTTTCTGAGATTGTGGATTTGGGGTTTTCATGAGCTGTAAGCCATAATCATCACAATTATGTCAAATCATGGCTTGAACTCTTTTGCTTTGCATGTAATGAGTCTATTTCATATATTAATTTCACCTTTTAAGTTGCATTACTGAAATAAATGAATTTTGCACGATATTCTAATTTTTCGAGTTTCATCTGTATGTGTAATTGTTCTTAGAAGAACATTTGTCATAAAATGTAAAGCAATCAACAGAAATAAATACATAGGTCTATCCTATATGTTGCTCACTGACATTCTTTTCACTAATCTGACTACTGGGTGGCCATGTAAATATCTGCAAAAGTTCATCATTATGTTGACTGCTAAAGATTCAACATTTTGCACAAGTTGTGGTTTTCTAAGCAGTGGGTTGGACTAGAAAACTTCCAAGGTCCCTTCCAGCTCTGTTATTCTATTCTATTCTTCTCATAAGTCTTTTCATGGAGAATGAATATAATGATCTCCTTGAATGCAGAGGGAATAGTTCAATAAATAATAGACATAATTAATGAAGATTGTTTTAAAAAATGAGTATCTATCAATGAGGTGGATTTATATAGAGAATTCTGGAAGTTTGATCTATGAATGGCTACCAGTAGTAATAGCTGTATTAAAACCTAATTTAGATGCATCATTTTGCCAAATATAATTTGCTGAGTTAATAATTTTAGTAAGACATTTTATAAAGACAGAATTACAGGAGGCCAGCTTCTGCCCATTGTCTTCCCAGAAAGCCTGTGTCAGATTTTATTGTAAATATGCAACACATATGAGTTAATAGTGGGATTCTTCCCAGGTGCACTGGGAGGGATAATAGATGCTGGAATACCTTTGCACCTAGAAAATCATGTTTCCCTGTCCGCTTCCACCTCAACTGCAACTTTGTTAATGCTCTTGTCTATTATTCTGTTGCTGCTTGTCTCAAGTTACTGATTTTCATATTCTCACATATAAATTTAGTAAATGAATAAATGAACATACCTTATACATAAAATATTCATTTATCTGTACAGCAGAAAACAGTATTTCTTTATAACAGTGGAAATCTGGTAATGATTAGTATAAAGTACATCAACAGTTTGCAACCTCAACAGCTTGCAGTTTGTGAATTAGCATTTTTATTTTTTTTTATCAGGAGCAGAACCTACCATTTTCAGGAGGGCAAGACAGTTTTTCTAAATTTACAATGGAAATGGTACGGCAGTACATGAGAGAAGAAGAAATGCGAGCTGCTCACCAATCTTCACTGCTCCGATTACGTGAAAAGGCACTTAAAGAGAAGACTAAGGCTGAACTAGCTTGGCTAGAACACCAGAAACGGTAAAGCTGGAACCCCCCACAATGTATAACATAGCCAAGAGTTTTGTCCGTTCTAAGGATTTTAGGCTTTTTTGATTTATGTTAAATTCTTATTGCAAATGTTTCATGAATGCCATGAAAGAGTTCTTTGTAATTTTAATATTATCACAATGTCTTTAATTTTGTTTGGTTTGTACTCCTACCCATCCCCATCTTTGTATTTATGACTTTATATGGGTGAAACTTGAAAAATTAGAATATCATGCAAAAGTTCATTTATTTCAGTAATGCAACTTAAAAGGTGAAACTAATATATGAGATAGACTCATTACATGCAAAGCAAGATAGTTCAAGCCGTGATTTGCCATAATTGTGATGATTATGGCTTACGGCTCATGAAAACCCCAAATCCACAATCTCAGAAAATTAGAATATTGTGAAAAGGTGCAATATTCTAGGCTCAAAGTGTCCCACTCTAATCAGCTAATTAAGCCATAACACCTGCAAAAGGTTCCTGAGCCTTTAAATGGTCTCTCAGTCTGGTTCAGTAAGAATCACAATCATGGGAAAGACTGCTGACCTGACAGTTGTGCAGAAAACCATCATTGACACCCTCCATAAGGAGGGAAAGCCTCAAAAGGTAATTGCAAAAGAAGTTGGATGTTCCCAAAGTGCTGTATCAAAGCACACTAATAGAAAGTTATGTGAAAGGGAAAAGTGTGGAAGAAAAAGGTGGACAAGCAGCAGGGATGACCGCAGCCTGGAGAGGATTGTTAGGAAAAGGCCATTCAAAAGTGTTGGGGACTTTCACAAGGAGTGGACTGAGGCTGGAGTCAGTGCATCAAGAACCACCACACACAGACGGATCCTGGACATGAGCTTCAAATGTCGTCAGAAGCATCTTACCTGGGCTAAAGAAAAACAGACCTGGTCTGTTGCTCAGTGGTCCAAAGTCCTCTTTTCTGATGAGAGCAACTTTTGCATCTCATTTGGAAACCAAGGATCCAGAGTCTGGAGGAAGAATGGAGAGGCACACACTGCAAGATGCTTGAAGTCCAATGTGAAGTTTCCACAGTCTTTGTTGATTTGGGGAGCCATGTCATCTGCTGGTGTTGGTCCACTGTGCTTCATTAAGTCCAGGGTCAATGCAGCCGTCTACCAGGAGTTTTTGGAGCACTTCATGCTTCCTTCTGCAGATGACGTTTATGGGGATGCTGACTTCATTTTCCAGCAGGACTTGGCACCTGCCCACACTGCCAAAAGCACCAAACCCTGGTTCAATGACCGTGGGATTACTGTGCTTGATTGGGCAGCAAACTCGCCTGACCTGAACCCCATAGAGAATCTATGGGGCATTGCCAAGAGAAAGATGAGAGACACGAGACTGAACAATGCAGAAGAGCTGAAGGCCACTATTGAAATATCCTGGTCTTCCATAACACCGCAGCAGTGCCACAGGCTGATAGCTTCCATGCCATGCCGCATTGAGGCAGTAATTGCTGCAAAAGGGGCCCAAACCAAGTACTGAGTACATATGCATGCTTATACTTTTCAGAAGTCCGATATTGGTCTATGTACAATCTTGTTTTATTGATTGCATGTAATATTCTAATTTTCTGAGATTGGATTTGGGGTTTTCATGAACTGTAAGCCATAACCCTCACAATTATGACAAATCACGGCTTGAACTCTCTTGTTTTGCATGTAATGAGTCTATCTCATATATTAGTTTCACCTTTTAAGTTGCATTACTGAAATAAATGTGACCCCGGGGTGGGATGGTTTTTTAGAGTTTTAATTCTGGGATTTTAGTGTTAATTCGGCTTGATTTGTTTAATCTGGTTTTATCTAATTTATTGTCGTGTTGTTTTTTACTTTGTAAGCCGCCCCGAGTCCTTCGGGAGAGGGGGCGGCATATAAGTCGAATAAATAAATGAATGAATGAATGAATGAATGAATGAACGAACTTTGGGACGATATTCTAATTTTTTGAGTTTTACCTGTACATTACATCATAATGAGGTTATTTTCTCAAATGAAATCTTTTTTTAAAAGGTTCAAATACAGTTTTGCTTCTTCAATACTTACATTTTTCCCATAATATATGAAACAAACATAATGTTAAAAAGTTATGAAAAAGTTTATAAAAAGCACATCTAACCAAAATATTTTTACAATCCCAAAGTCATGTCACAACTTTTGAGCACCCCTAATGTTTAGAAATTGAAAGTATTTTACGTGCCCTAAAAATAGTATCATATATTTAATAATCTCACCCACTTCACATCTGTTTTTTAAACAAATGTTGAATAGCTTCCAAACTTCCTTATGCATTTGCTGACATGGAGATAAAACTCCTGTGTTTTATCAATAGTGTAAAACTATAATGAAAAGCAAAAGGCCAAAAAAATGAGAGCAAATAATTCAATACAGAAATGGAAGAAATTTAATTTTTTGCTTACTTATTTTTAGACATTTACGAGATAAAGGAGAAGATGATAAAATGCCACCTATCCGGAAAAAACAACGTGGCTTGCTTCTTAAACTTCAGCAAGAGAAGGTAAACACTACTTTTACGTTTAATGCTTTGAACTGCCTCATAGGTGGGAGTACCTGGACAGTCTTGCTGTTCTCAGAAGGTAAATGGGACTGGCCATTGTTAGAACTTGGACAGAGGATCTCCCAAGAATTCCAGTGATGTAGACTAGATTGGATAGGAAACAGATCCCCTCAAAGCACCTTTTTCATCCTGTCAAGAAATTAGAATAGATGCTCTCACCAAGAGCTGGAGTTCATATGATTGTATTTTTTCTTTGAGGTAGTTCTTATTCAGTTAATTCTTAAACAGGTTGTTAATTCTTAAACAGGTTGTTAATTGGGTAAACAGGTTGTTAATTGGGTATGCAAATATTCTGAAAGTCGTAATATTTAAAGTCATAATTAGTGCAACTATCAGTACAAATAACGGATTTATTAAGATTTACAATAGATTTATTGGGGGGGTGTTGACTTAATGTTGATCCAAAATGCTACCTTATCTTGGGTTTTATTATCGACATACATAACAATTATTGCCAAGAGGCTGGTTCTGGGATACTAGAGTAACTTGTAATAGTTTGTACTAATGTTTATTTATTTATTATTTGGACTTGTATGCCGCCCATCTCCGAAGACTCGGGGCGGCTCACAACTAAAAACAGCAACAATAAATAATTAAAAAGAGATTAAACTAATTCACAAGCCCAAAAATTACAAAACTAGAATTTACAATAATTAAAATAATTTAAAACCCATCCCCCAGGGAGGGGTCACAGCCCGGATTGGTTGAACAACCAGGTCTTCAGATCATGGCGGAAGGTGCGGAGGTCAGGGGCAGGCGGAGCCCCAGGGGCAGTTGGTTCCAGAGGTCAGGGGCCGCGACAGAATAGGCTCATCGCCAGGGGACCGCCAGCCGGCATTGACTTGCCGACGGGACCCTGAGGAGTCCTTGCCTATGTGCTCGCACAGGGCGGTTGGCACTCGATATCGGCAGGAGTCGCTCCCTTAGATATTGAGGACCCATTTCATGAAGGACTTTGTATGTTAAAACCAAAACCTTGAATCCCACCCGGAGTGCAACCGGTAGCCAATGCAGGCCGCGCAGGAGGGGGGTAATATGGGAGAATCGGGAAACTCCCATCACCACCCGCGCCGCCGCGGGTATTTATTTATTATATATTTAGTCATATGTATTTATTTAAAGAAATATTAATGTCAATTGACCATAGTATCATATTAATAATTTGAATTGACATTTATGTGAATACATAACATATTTTCTCTTAATTAAATTTACTATGTAGGATGATATACAGTACTGGCCGTACGGCATTTATTGTAAAATAAATAGTGAGAAAATGTCAATTTTGATCCATAAAGTGCCAATTTTGATACAATAATTCAGCACGTATTATTCTAAAAGTGAAGGCTATGTACTGTGGCAACCCAAAATTAACAACTGTAAGTTATTATATGCAAAACCATATGAAATCACAGCTGTCCATTCTTTAGCTGGTATTGACCTTCATGTTCATTGAATTCTTCCCAAGAACCTAGGATATCATAATATATCAGAGTAGAGTATGTGCAGTTTCAACTAGTGTCGCCTTTTGTAACTGTGGTTGGAAATGTTGTCAATGTACCTCCAAGATTTTTTGCTTTGGCACCCAACAGGTTTATAACCATTGGGACCATCAGGGCTGGTTTTTGCCATAATCTTTAACTTCGGTTTTAGGATATGGATGCTTTATGATCTTCTCCAGTTCTTTGTCTTCTGTTCCCCCTGGTATTGCCACATCAGTTGTCCATATTTTATTCTTTTCAATCACAGTTAAATTTATGTATTATGTGCCTTTGGACTTTATTCATTTATATTTGGACTTTATTCATTTATTCATTTATATTTGGAAATCCCACAATAATTTAACCTACTCATTTTTGACTACTATTTCAGCTATATATTCCAATCAGTTTTTCATTTTTACAGATGTTCCAGTGAATCATTTTGGCAACTGTTATGTCATTGTTCATAATTAGTTTATGTGATCTTCTTACACATAAACTGAGTATATGATCTACATTTTTAACAGAATAACAAGGTTGGAAGGGACCTTAGAGGTCTTCTAGCCCTGCTTGGGAAGGAAGCCCTATACCATTTCAGACAATTATTTTCTGCCTCTTTGCAGAAAATAATTTGCACTTTGAATCATTTGATCATTTTTCAGTTGTACCTTTGATTGCATTAGCTTGCTCTTGAGCAGCCAAAATCGAGTGTTCAGTTCCGTTTTTTTAATATTCCAGTTATAAGCCTTTGGCAGGTTTTATCTTTATCTACTTTGCCCTCAAGTCTTTGTAGAAATTAAGCACGTAATGCTTTTCCTTGCTAGCATTCAGTATATATATAATTGCATTATTTCAACACTCACATTTTGTTTCTGTCCATTCTGTAAGTTTTTTACTTGCATCAATCCTTGTTCTGGGCTGTGTTTTACTTAATCAGCCAATGCAAACTTTTTTTCTTTGACAGTTTATTTGACTTGAAATGAACCTCTGCCTCCACTTCTGCAAGGCAGATATAATCTATCAATATCACTAAAGGAATGTCATGCATAGTGAATAGTCACGTGGGTTTTTTTCTTAATCCAAACTGTCCAGATGAGCTTATATCCAGTTAATAACTCCAACAGTTATTAATGTGCAGATATTGATGGCTTTGATGGTGTTTCAACTGTTCAGTTGTGTCTGTGGCAATTTTCTCACTCTTTGGACATATTCTTTACTAATCGCATTTTTAACTTACCCATACTTCAAGTTATGCAAGTATAAAATGCCCAGATACTTGTAGGCTGCTTATATTTCTATTATTATTATGTGTAGTTTCATAATCAGCCTGATGTTTAGATTGGCTTTGGCATTTTGATTCACTGAGTCCTTTCCAAGGTCTCTGGGTTAGAGAGATTTTGTTCTTTGATGGTGTTAAAAGTATGGTCGCAAGATGTAAGCTTTTTGCAAGTTATCAATGCTGATGGTATTCAAGTGGTGCTCCAGATGTCCTGGGATTGCACCCAAGGCACCTATTGGTATTATCTTTGCTTTCTGTTGCCACAGTTCTTCTACTTCTATTTTCAGGTCTTTATACTTTGTGATTTTCTCCAGGTCTTTCTCTTCTATTCTGCTGTCTCCAAATACTCATTGTCCACTATCCAGACTTTTTTTTGTCTTGTCTTATTGAAATTGTTAAGTCTGGGTGTTATGTGGCAGGTGCTTGTCTATTTGAAGTCTGAAATCCCAGAGTACTTTAGCTTCTTCATTGTCTTTTACTTGGTCTATTTTGTGGCCCCACTAGTTCTTGCTTGTAGGCAAACTGTATTTCTTGCAGCTATTTCAGTGCATCTTCCATTCTTGCTGCTTCGTCATGCTATTGTTGGTAGTCAGTCTCTATGATCTTCTTGCAGTAGTTAACTAGTGCTGAGAAGCGGGAAGCAGAGCACAGGGTGCCTCAGGGTGGGGAGGCTTTGGGAAGCCCATGGCCAGCAGGCCTAGCTCTCTACTAGGCCTTTGAGGGCCCTCCTTCAGATGAGGCACTCTGAGCTTAATGGTTGCTTAACAACCACAACAACCACAGAGTAGGGATGTGAGTTGTTAAGTGAAGCTAGCATGTCAGCTGAACAACCATCATGACTTGTGACTTTAATGGACAGGCTCCGTTATGGTGGTAAGTTGATGACTATCTATACTACCAGTCCTTAAAGTTATAGCTGTTGCAGCACCCTCACGGCCATGTGATCAAAATTTTGGGAGCTTGGCAATCCACTTGCATTTATGACCGCAACATGCACTTCATTTCTCCCCATGCTCCTATCTCTCCATCTCTCTCTCCCCTTTCCTTTTGGCTACCTTGCACTTCAGTACAAACACCTGCTGTCCCCAGCTGATTTTTGCCATCTTCCTCCAGCTGCTGATGAAGTGCACCCAGACTGAGGCCCCTGCTCATTTTTCATGCATGGCCTTCATGTAAGTGGTTACAGAGTGCAAGAAAGACCAAAAAGGCAGAGATGGGAAAAAGATAGGTGGCAATTGAAGTAGAGGTGTGCAAGAGAAGTATGAAGTACTCACCTCATGAATGTTTGGTCCTGATCACAACCAGAACTATTGATACTGCCATTCCTAAGTTATGCAGAAAGATGATCTTCCACCTAATGACAGCTTTGCTTAACAATGGAAATTCCCAGTTAGAATCATTTGTGGCTAGTCACTTGTCCAAGAATCTTAGCGCAAAGGTAGGAAACATTTCAGTCTTTGTGCCAAATCATATATTTACACCCACAAAACAGGACAAATTATTTTATAGAAAGCAAACAGATAATACTCAGATACAGAGAAAATATAGGGAATACTATTCCCCACCTCAACACTAATCATAACTACCACAGGGATGTGAAGGAAGGTTCTTAATTAACCTTTTTAAAAAAAGCCATACAGGAAAATTGCCCTTTGCAAAAGAATTTCCTGAAGCAAACTGCTACTACTATTTGGTGGCAAACAGGCTTCAGTAGATGTTGTCCCTGCTCACAAGCTTTGGATCTGAAGTAACCAAACAAAGAAATTGAAGAAATTGAAATTGAAGTAAAGAAAATTGAAAGCTGAGGATTCTGAATTTTAATTTTAAGAATTTTATTAATGAATTTCTATTGTTATAACGTGTCATAGGAAAACAGTTTCAAAAATAACAACAACAAAGATAGTGATACACAGAATTCAGAAAAAAGAATAAAGAGAGAGAAACCAAATTCATAGTAAGTTCTAAATAGTATGTAAGAGAAATTGGTATGGGAAAGACGAGAGAATATTTTCATTTTTAGAAAGATTACATACAGAAGTAAAAACAAAATTAATAAAATGACAGTATATAAAGTAGAGGGAGAGAGAGGAGAGTTCTTTGGGGATTTGGATAAACTAATAAACTTTGGATAAAAGCAGCAAGCAAAACATTGAAGTGTGGCACAGCATAGAATAAAAATGAAAAACTAAGGATATTTAACAGGTAAACTGGTGAGGAAATAACAGCTCATTTTTTTGTTATTGTTTTATCCTGTTTACCCATAAAGGCAGAAATTAAGCGCCTTCAGGAAGCTAATAAGGCAGCACGGAAAGAAAGGCAACTTATTCTTAAACAGCAGGAAGAAATTGAACGGATACGCCAAACCACTATGAAATTACAGGAAAAACTCAAGTCTGCAGGAGAAAACAAGGTGATAAGTTAGAATGCAATTAATATGCTTATTTTATTCATCCAGTTGACATTGTCAAATGAAACAACATTTCATTTGAAGAATAAAATTTGTGACATTCTTAAGATACAAAGAATAAATGAACTTCATTTTTCTTAGTGTAGCAATTGTAGCTGTAATAATCTTAGATTTAGGGATAATCTTAATGTTAGTTGTATTGTGCGTATAATTGATGCAAGAAACCTAATTATGAAAGTGATAGGACATCATCATTTTCAATCTACATATGTATTTTGGTTACCAGCAAATTTTATTTTTTAAAAAGCCATTCCCTCCTAAGATTTTAGAAGTTAAAATTTCTGTTTTTCAAAAAATAAAATATAAAATATAGGTGGTCCTTTATTAAGGGCCATTTATTCAGTGACTGTTCAAACTTGCAGTACTGCTGAAAGTGTGATACTTAGGACTGATGTTTGAAGTTCCACCTGTCACAGTGTCTCTGTCATCACATGACTGCAATGAGCAACTGGCCCAGATTGCCGACCATTGCATACTCATATTATTGTGACATTTCCTGCCAGCTTCCCACTGGCAAAATTAGTGGGGAAGCTGGTAGGAGGACAGAGCGTTATATGAGGTTCCAATTTAATGACCCACATAGTCATTATTTAACAATGATAAAAGATACTTCCAGAACTGTTGTTGCTAAGCAGCATGATCATGTGACATGTACTTTATGATCACATTGCCTGTCTATAAAAATTTCAGTTCCAATTACTGTGGATGAGGACTAATGACTAATGACTAATAATTAATGAGGACTAATTATAAAGAAAATTTGAAAACAGAGTATCAGACTTTGTTCCACGGAGTCTGGATTGAAAGTTAATCTAAGGAACAAGAATCAAAAACCTCTGGTTTAATAGTATTTATAAAAAGTTATAGTTCTCTGTTTCCTATCCTGATAGCTCTCAACCTTTTTATTAGCATTAGAAATAACTCTTCTGCAGAAATCTGAAGAAAATTTTCATTGCCTCATTTGAACATATAGCAAATATAAAACCTAGTACAGTGTTCATCTGACAAATGATTTCTATTTGTTTCTTTGTTTTAGGAACACCGTAGTGAAGATGATAAAAAACAAACACATTGCTCAAGTCCTCAGCCAACTGACGCAGAGGCCTATAGCCCTTCCTCCATTTCCAGTTCTGAGACAAGTAGTATCATGCAGAAATTAAAGAAAATGCGGAGTCGAATGGATGAGAAGTAATTTGTATTTTGTTTTATTCCTAATAGAAATGGCTTCCAATAGCTTTGTGGAATTTCAGCTTAGTCTTGATGGTGGTTTGGTACCTTGAATATATTAACAAATTGAATATACAGACTGCCTTTCCATCATGAATAGGTGTGAAAAAGTAATGTTCCTGATTCCTGAAATAATGTTTAACTGGTAATGGTAGAAAATGAATGTGGGGCTTTCTGCAGGCAAAGCATATGTACTATCATTGAATCTATGTATGTGCCCCTTCTTGTAATTGGTGCAGCAGCTAGACAGGAATTTTATATACACATTTTTATTACTTTAATGCAGAATGCTTGCCTTAATGTAATATTTGTATATAGCTTTTTAAAAAGTTACTTTTCTTTTTTAATTATCTTCAATCAAAATACATTCTTATGCCTGAAAATTCAACTTCATCAGGAGAAAAATGGATTCCTATTATAGAATATTGGAATTTGAAACTGTGTATTGAGCTAAATTTTCCCAATTTTGTGGGGGGAAATGGTTTTTGTAGTAATATGCATCTCTAGTAAAAAAATGTGCAACTAATATTTCCTTCACAACAAAAGAAAGATGTAGCACTGTGCGAGATAGCTACTAAATGTAATAGTGAAAGATTCAATCATAAAATACAAAAAAATATTTATTGCATGGTATGTTATAATACATATAGGAGATTCATATATATTTCTGGGTTTCAATAGTAGAATTGAATTTTTATCAATTTTTCACAATCCTTCAAGAAACTATTCTGAAAACACAAAAATTCTATGACTTTCGTAATATCTTAAGAGCTTGGGACTTAGTCACAATTTAAGTATCTCAGTCTATAATAGAAGAAAAATAATATGGTGGTAAAAGTAATCTCTCTAGTTTTTAAGATTATGGAAGGACAGCAGTTACCCTTTGCTTGTTAAAAGAAATGTATTGCCAATATCTCAATTTAGTAAAGCTTTTGAACATGCATTTAGAATGAGGATAGAGAGCAAGATACAGATATAAATACTAAGTAATGCAGAATTAGGTAGGATATTTATTATATTAGTTTGGGAAGAATATATAAAAAATTA
This sequence comes from Naja naja, assembly GCA_009733165.1. NCBI lineage: Eukaryota > Metazoa > Chordata > Lepidosauria > Squamata > Elapidae > Naja > Naja naja. The sequence continues at coordinate 111,501,987 of CM019150.1, read as the reverse complement.
GCATAGCTTTTAAAAAATATTAAATGGTGAGGATGAATTGAATAATGATGCTTCCAATAAGATTTTGGCTAATAGGGATTCTGGGGAGTACCATAATTGATCTTTGGATAATGAAGACAAAAAGGCTATTGAATGGTTTGCCTGTGAATAGGATCGTGCTCTGTCAAAGAATTAATCTCTTTTGATATTAGTTTTGATCTTATCTTTGTAAATTCTTAACTGACTTTCGCTAGCAGTGACTTCTATGCTCTAAAAGCTTTTTGGGGGTTTTCCTAAATTTTTGCTACTTTTCTGGTTAGGCATTTAATAAAATGCAGTTTGCTACAAAGCAATATATGAAAATGGAAGCAAAATGACAGCCTATAAACTCAAGTTTACATAAAGATTTGAGCCTTTTTAAAACTAAGCAATCTTACGAGCTAAAACTGCTTTTGTTTGATTTTTGGATTTTGTTTGTTTAGCTTACAATAACTGAACACAGGCTCATTCCAAAATTGGTAAAATGAGGACCCAGATTGTTGGGGGCATATGCTGACTCCGTAAACCACTTAGAGATGGCTGTAAAAACACTGTGAAGCAGTATATAAGTCTAAGTGCTGTTGCTATTGGTATAAATACAATAAATACAACACAACATGAAAACTTGGGGTAATTAATTAAAATAATGTAATAAGCTTTTTAAAATGCACTATTAAATAAATAATTGGAATTGCCCTTAAATGTAGTTCTTTAAGCAACTGGAGAATTATCTATAGCATTATACCGTAATAAAGTAAAGTTGATAGTATAAGAAACGGGAAGCAATTGACAAGGAATAAAGAATTTTAAGTGATGCTTATTTTCTGTTGCAGTTTGAAAGATTCTGCTTGTTGATGGATGATGCTGTTTGACACTTGAGATTCATTTAAAACTCTGCTACACCTTTTCCTGCTCTTGCTTTCTGTCTGTTTCTTGCTATCGGTTTAAAACTCTTCCTCCTTATTTTGTAGACACTGCTCTCCTGTTCACTACTTCTTCTCTGTCTTTACGTCTCACCACTGGGCTTCTCTCAGTGTCTGTTTTCCCAACCTCCACCCCAAATTCCAGCTGTATATCTACAACCAATTGGTCAGGTAACTTTCTACCTTTTTCAATGGTAGATTCTTTGATTGAGCATGCCCTGTTCAATTTTAAATGATTAGGAGTTCTTTTAGAACTCTTTCGCCCCCTGTATAAAGTTAGGCATTTCTGCATAGATAGCTGACAATCTCTAACCAGTTAAATAGAGAAACAAAGATGATAATGGATTTGGAGGCTAAATCATACAATGAACAGCTAAGAGAACTAGGTATGTTTAGTTTAATGAAGAGAAGACTCAGGGGAGACATGATAGCAGTCTTCCAATACTTGAAGGGCTGTCACAAGAGGGCATCAGTTCATTATCCATTGTACCTGAGAGCAGGACAAGAAACAATGAGTGGGTGCTTGTCAGAGGGAGGCTCAACCTGGAAATAAGGAGGAATTTCTTGACAGTAACAATTTGCTTCCTGGAGTTGTGGGTGCTACATCATTGGAATTTTCAAGAAAAGTTTTAGACAATCATTTGTCCAGAATAGTATATAGATTCCTCCTGTCCTAGGCAGGGGGTTGAATGTGGAGACCTCCAAAGTTTTTTCCAGTCTTATGGTTGTGTGATTCTATGATCATGCACAAAACAGTTTTGGAAACGTGAACTTTAGACAAAGGACTTGAAAATTAATTTGCCTTTTAGTGTTGTAGTGTCTGTTTTGATTGCTTTAACTACCTGCAGCACAAAATTATACAATTGCATCTTTCATCTCTTTTAAATTGGTCTTTAAAAATTGGCTTAACATTAGAAATTCCTCTTTCCCAAGTAAGAATTCAAATCTATAGAAGTGAGTTCAAGTCAGAATTCAGAATATTTTTTGTTGCTGTTTTCAGTAATTGAGTAATAATTAATTCAGTAATAACTTGGAGTGTTTTCATGAGTTTGTATGATGTAAGAAATAGAGAAGCGAATAGAGAGAAAATTGTTAGCTTAATGTGGAAGAAAATATTTTTTACATTACATAGATTTTGAACCTATTTCCTTTGTTCTTGATAGTTAATTACTTCAGCAGTTTTTGAGACTTTATAACATACTTCTCTGGCATTCAGACTTTCTATTTTTAGTGAATGTGGAGAATCTGAGGCACTGCTTTCATTTTTCTTTAAAAAAACCAGTGGTAAGCTGTACAAACTACTAGAATGTTTTAAGCATTTTTCTGCAAGAATTTGCAGAATTGTCTTGTATTGGTAAGAGAAATAGATATTGTAGTGACTAATCAGTAATAAAACTTAAGATTTTTATTTGTATTTAGAAAGGAGAGGAAGGAAGTTTGGAGCACTTCATAGTAAATAAATGAAGAGAGTAAGGATTGGATCACTTCTGATTTGGGAGTGATTACTATAGAATAGTAAAATATAAATCTATATTTAATAAGCTGCTTTATGTCTTGGATTTTAAATGAGCCCAAGTGAAGTGTCTGTGTCAGGGGTGTCAAACTCAAGGCCCAGGGGTCGAATCCAGCCTGCAGGGTGCTGAGATCTGGCCTGCAGGGCTGCCCTGGAAACAGCAAAGGACCGGCCCATGGGGCCTCTGCCAGCAAAAACGGAGCTTGGAAGGGCCGCAGATGGCCCTCCCAAGCTCATTTTCACTGGCAGAAGATTGCAGGAGGCCGTTGCAGCTGAAAATGGAGTTTGGGAGCCCATTTTCACTGGCAGAGTGCTTGTGGCACCACAGTCGCCCCTAACAGAAGTGATGTCAAGCTGGCCACGCCTGCCCCAGCCCCTAAGGTCAAACACAACCCTGATGCGGCCCTCAGTGAAATTGAGTTTGACACCCCTGGTCTATGTGCTGATAGATCTCTTTTTGCTGCCTGCCCCAACTCTAATCACATTTATTGCAATAAAATAATATTACAAAGAAAAGTATCTGACATTTTGTACATCGCTGGAGAGGTTGTTTGGTTTTGCAAGAATATTTCTGGTCCGGTAGTAGGCCCCATAAATCTTGTCAGTGACTTCAGCCTAACAGTTTATTGTAGACAAATTCTTATAAAGAAAAAGGAGTTCTAAGTAGCCAAGAAAAGAATGCTTGTATTCACCTTTGCTACACATAACTAGATGAAGTCTTAAATCATTATCATAAGACAAAATTGGCAAGGAATTGTATCTCTTTGAAAAAGAATGAAAAATAGTGATAATTATGCGAAAGATCCTTTCTATCAGATACCTCTCCTGTGTCTTAGTTGTAGCTATGTAGAACATAAAATTTCTTGCCTAACAGACATGAAAAGCTAGTAAGATGTTTGCATGTGGAAATTATCATATATAAAACATACTTGTCTTTGTCTTGTTTTTATGTTATCTCTGTACTTGAATCTTTCGAGTTGGAAATAATTGGGTTCCAGTTGAACTGTTTAGTTATCTGACCTATCTAGCCTATCTTATCTGACCTAATCTAGCCAGCAAAGTAGCAGAAGTGTACACTTATATTTTGTGGTATAATTTGACACTAAGTTGTATCCTCAATTGTCTAATTGCTGTCTTTTACTGGTTTAAGTTATTTGAGTTTTTAAAAAAACATTGGAGATGAGGTTGATTTCAGATTGTGCTATGGTTCATTAGAATATTTCAGTATTTATTAGCCTCAAACCAGTTCCTTGAATTGTGAGAGCTCCTGATGGAAAACTTAGATTTGGCAGAAATTTTAGCTTCATATAATGCTCTGATATTCAATCTCAGAAATCATTTTCAAACCATCATCATTACATGAGCAAACCTTTCTGTTTTAGACAGAAATCATGCTGTTTAGAATCAGCGTGTGAATAGTGTTTTACATATAGCCCTCAACGTACAAACAGTCACTTAGCAACTGGCTGAAGTTAAAATGGACCACGCAGAAAGTACTTACGACCTGGTTCTAATTTCCCAACAGCCCCTATCCCACACAGTCACATGAATGCACTCACATTTGTGCAACCAACCCACATTTTTGGCTGTTTGTAGCATCCCATAATCATATGACCCTGATTTGGAATATTTTTGCTAAACTCAGCATTTACTTCAAGTTTTCGGCAAAATCAGTTCATAGCAAACAATGGGTTTGCTTAATGAGCACAGCATTTACTTTACAACTGAAAAGGGTTATAAAATGAGTCCAGTGATATGATGATCACAACCATCACAATTTATGACCATAATGGGTGGTTTGTTAGGAATACTAAATTAAGGTAGCAGGTGGTGACTTTAACAGAGAGCTCATCTGTTAGGGAATACAAGGGCCTAGTATACTTGACTATGTCTTAACCTCATATAACCTTATTATACTGGTAGTTTCATTTAAATTGGATATGGATGGATGGTGACTATTCATCACTTTTACTTCATAAGGGTCTTAGCCCTCAACTAACTTCCTTGGTCAGTTCTTTGAAAATTAAGAATAATGATATAGGGTTAGTCAATCCTAGGATTAGATGATGATTAGAAAGATTGGTAGAAATTCCTATATTCATTACATATTTAAATTCACTTAATTCTTCTTTTGCAATCTCTGTCCCAGTTATCAGAGACCATAGCATTAGATAATGTGATATTCTTTGATGGCAAGTTTTAAGATACTATTTAAACTTAATTAAAATGCCAAAGGGAGGTACTTTTGAATTTTTTTCACTTTTCTTTTTTCTTAAAAATTCAGACTGTATTTATTATAAATGTGCTATATTTATTTGTAATATATTAACTTACTATACTTTGCCAGTTAGATTATATTTATATTATCATTAACTTGCATTTTTAATACCTTGTTCATAATTTACCATTTTAGAATAATTACTTTGTTGCTTAAGTCACATGAAACAGTGGAAAGCATTGTATTGCTGTAGGTAGATGAAAATCAGTTCAGTACAGCTTAGGAGAAGGGAAACCATTATAATGGATATAATGGAGAAGGTACCTAGAAAGAGAGCCTGATGTGCGGTTTCTAATTTATAGTTGTTATTGAGAAGTATGTCCTGATTTTTATATTGGTATAGAAAACACCCAGTTTTGGGGATGAATAAAATCTCCATTGCTAAATGATAACTCCTGAAGCTTGCTTTCTAAATTGATCTAGAACTAATTTTCAGAATTCTGGTATTCTTAATGCTGCTTTCTAGTGGTACTGCTTAAATATTTAAAACAAAAATCTTTTTTTTCCTTGAAGAGCAGAGGCAGTTTAAGAACTTCATTTATAGTTTTGTGTGTGTGTGTGTGTGTGTGTGTGTGTATGTGTTCAGAGTTGTGGGGAGTTTTAACAAAAAAAAAAAATCAGGCTCACATTCTTATTCACAGCAGCAATACGAGTAAAACACTGAAACAGTAAAACTTCTTTTAACAGTACAGTAACAGAAGTTCATTCATATTTATCAGGACAACAGTGACATTCCCTGTTTCTTCTTCAGGTTCTTGACCAGAGCGAAAAAAAAGATGCAGTGCAGCGGGCAAAGGCAGATGCAGCAGCAGCTAGCAGGAAAGCAGAAGGGATGAAAACAAGCACTAGCTGCTTGGGAAAAAGAGCTGCATAAAACAAAGAATAAACAAATCACTAGCTGCAGGGAGAGAGCTCAAAACATCGATGCAAAAAAGGATCAAATCGATAAAAGGAGAACCATAACCTTAACTTGTTGGAACTCTAATTAAAAGTTGGCAAACTTTTTCTTTAAAGGGCCAGATTCCCTTCCCCTACTTCTGCTTTCATGAGCAGAGCAGCCATTGGAAAGCATGGTCCAATGATAGGCTGCTGCTACTGCCTAGGATACTCCATCCTCATTCCCATCCCTCATCGTGGGAGTTCAGCTGAGGCTTGGTTCCAGCAATCATCTGCCCATCTATTCTTAGCCTGTGAGCTATAAAAAGAAGAAGTGGCAGGCCAGATTTGGCCCATGGCCCATAGTTTGTTGACCCCTGCTCTAAATCTTGCTATTAGAAATGTACTGATTACGTGGAAAAGGTTTGGCTTATCCAAGTTATTTTGTTCAACAAAAGTACCTGTGCAAGGTAAGATTATTCATTCATTCATTCATTCATTCATTCATTCATTCATTTATTTATTTATTTATTTATTTATTTATTTATTTATTTATTTATTTCTTGGACTTGTATGCCGCCCCATCTCTGAAAACTCCGGGTGGCTCACAGCTAAAATCAGACAATCAACAATAAATTACTTAAAAGAAAATTAAACAATCTCAAGCCCAATATATTATAACATTAAAAAGTTAAAATTTAAAAATCCCCCCACCCTCCCAAAGAGGTCAGCACAGCCCGGCCTGTTCAAATAACCAAGTCTTCAGGTGGGTGGACGGAGGTGCGAAGGTCAGGGGCCAGATGGAGCCCCAGGGGTAGTTGATTCCACAGGGCGGGAACCGCCACGGAATAGGCTCATCCCCGGGGTACGACTAACCGGCAATGACTCGCCGACGGCACCCCAAGAAGCCCCTGCCTGTGTGCTCGTACAGAAAATTACATTTCAGAAAATAGTTTTCATGTATTCAGGACCTGATTGTGTTCCAAAAGCTGCATTCAAACATCATACATATTGCAAATTTTTAACTGATTGTTTTTGGCTTAGTATTTTTGTCAAACAGTTCTACTTAAAAGAGAGATAATTTTCAATATAAAAAGCAAGTGAATAATAGGTAAAATAATAATATAGAAATGTGTTTGTCTAAAATTTTCAATATATTCTGATACATGATCATATGAAAAAGTAAAGTTTTTTTCTTATCTCAACTGTTAGGTGATCATCTTTGCAGTGGAATGATTGAAGTCCAGTTGTTTGGAGATCTCTATCTAATCTCAGGGGCTTCTATAACCTTTCTGAATATATTTTGAAGGCCTCAGAAAACTCTTTCAATCTAAACACAAACTTCATCAAAAAACTGCAAATCAAACTAAATATCTGATGTTTAAATAAGACAGGCTCTTCCCAATTATTCTCGAACAATGTTCTAATTATTTGCATGTAGGGGTGTATCTATTTTTTCCAGAGGTGAAATTTGCTTTTGTGTTTATTTATACCGGGGTCTTCAAATTTGACAGCTTTAAGACTTGTGGACTTCAACTCACAGAATTCTTCCTCCAGTCATGTTAGCTCAGGAATTCTGGGGGTTGAAGTCCACAAGTCTTAAAGCTGCCAAGTTTGAAGACCCTTGAAACACCAGGTCCAGATGGATATCCAAGTGAATATTATAAAAGATGGGAGATATATTAAATAATACTTTCTTAGAAGTATGTAATGAAGCATTGGTAAAGCCAATTCCCAATACTTGGAAGGAGGCATATATAACACTCATACCCAAAGAAGATACAAACAGTAATCAAATCAAAAATTATAGACCAATATCGCTTTTAAATACTGACTATAAAATTTTCATGACAATTATGGCACAAAGATTAAAAGGAATTATTAGTGGCAAAATTAGCACAGACCAAAATGGATTTTTGCCGAGAAGACAGATTAGACATAATATAAGAATAATAATAAATACATTAGAATATTATGAAAGCCACCGAGCAATCAAATGGCCCTAATCTTTTAGATGCACAGAAGGCATTTGATAACTTGAATTGGGACTTATGAAACAACAATTTAATAAAATGAAATTGGACAAAATTTTGAAGGAATGATAAATGCAATATCCGATACCCAAAAAGCAAATATATTAGTAAATGGCGAGACCACTAAAATGTGTAAAATAGAAAAGGGGGTCAGACAAGGTTGTCCACTATCACCACTGCTATTTATTACAGTTTTAGAAACACTATTAATTAGAATTAGGGAAATGAAAATATAAAAGGAGCGAAAAATTAGAAATCAAGAATACAAACGCAGGCATTTGCAGACGATATGGCTTTCATAATAGAAGAACCTTTAGAGACAGGCCCGATTTTAATGAAAGAAATAAATGATTTTGGGGAATTAGCAGCTTGAAGGTAAATAGGGAAAAACCAAATTGCTAGTTAAAAATATGATAATCTCTAAACAAAAGAGGCTTGAAGAGATTATGGATTACAAATAGTAAATAAAATAAGATATCTAGGAATTTGGATAAGGGCAAGAACAATGATGCTGTGGGAGGATAATTATATAAAAATTTTAAAACAAATCAAAAAGGATCTAGAAAATTGGAATAAATTGCAAATATCCTTCCTTGGGAGGTTGCAACAATTAAAATGAATATTCTTCCCAAAGTTTTATTTCTTTTCCAGACTATTCCAATACTAACAAATAAGAAATTTTTATGGAATTGAATAAGATGACAATGAAGTTCATTTGGATGGGAAAAAGGGCAAGGATAAAGAGAGAATATCTTCAAGACGATAGAAGTAGAGGAGGACTGGGACTGCCAGATTGGGAAATCTATTACAAAGCCGCGAGTCTGCTCATGGCCAAAAGAATGGGTCAGATTAGAAAATAGGAGAATATTAACAATTGAGGGCATGACCTACAAATAGGATGGCATGCACTTCTATGGAACCCGACGGATAAAAGAAAAAACATACTACAAAACATATAATACGTAATGCATTGATTAAAAATTGGGCTGAGATAAGAAAGAAAATTATACCAAAATACCAAGGTGGTTTTCAGCAATGGAAGCAACCTTTAATCCAAATACAATGGATTTGAATAAAAACTTAAATATTACCAGATACTGGATACAGATGGAAAACTAAAAACAAAAACAAGACTTGGAGATGGAAGGCATATCAATAGATAATTGGGTCTATTTACAAATTAAATCAAGATATAATAAAGACATAAAAAATATGGGATAGAAACAAAAAATACAAATCTGACAAAATACTTTTGGGATTAGAGGAAAAGTTGATATCCAAATTATATAAATTATTGTTAGAACAGGAAAGAGTGGGACAATTAGTAAAAGGATCAATGGTAGCCTGGGAGCGAAATATAGGATACAAATTAGATTTAAATGATTGGGAAGATATTTGGGAAGAAAATCTAAAATATACAAAGTCAGTGGCGTACAAGGAAAACCAATATAAAATGATGTACAGGTGGCATTTGGCCCGGCTAGACTGGCAAAAATATTCCCCGAGCAAATCCAAACTGTTGGAAATGTCAGGACAAAATAGGAACCTATTACCATGTGTGGTGGACATGCCCTAAAATTAAAAAATATTGGACAGGAATTAAAAACTGGATTGAGGATGTGATGAATTGTGAGCTGGAGTGGAAACCAGAACTGTTTCTACTTGGAATGATAAAGAAAAATTTCCTCCAAAAGACAAATACCTGATTGCACACCTGTTAACAGCGCTCGAATTGTTTTAGCGCAAAAATGGAAAGAACCTACAATTCCGCCTATACAAACTGTAATAAACAAAGTGTATGAATGTGTTGAAATGGAGAGACTAACTCTCAAATTAAATGGACAAGAAGATACAGATATTACAAGATATGGAAAAAAGTGGTATAATTGGATGGAACATAAAAATGAAGGAAATGGAAATGTTGGAAAAATAGAGTGCTATTTGAAACATTAGAATATTAGAATTCATAGAAGCAGGAGATAGAGATGTAAGGTGATATAAGAACTCGAAAGAGGTGATAAAGGAAACTTCACAATAGAGATTAAACCAAGCGAAATATTATTAGAAGAAATATTTATGATTATACAGTAACTGCTCACGGAAAAACATTCCGATCTGCAACTAATGTGTGATGTATTTTTATTTATATGTGACTGTATGTTTGTATGTTGGTGTGTCTTTTATATTGTAAATAAACTTTTCTATTAAAAAAAAAAAAAAGTTTGAAGACCCTTGATTTATACAATGGACTACAAAATGTTAAGTAGTGGATGATATTTGTTATATCCCCTTTATCAATTGCGGAAATTAAGATGAAACACTGTATGTTAAAATACGTTTAAAAAGTCAAAAAGTTCAGTGGTGTGTTCTTAATTTTTAGTATGACTCTAAGTCTGTATCAAAATGTTTTTAAAAGTTTGTCAGTGAAGTACTGGGAGTTTTTGAACAATTGATCATTTTCCATTTTATCTCTCTCAGAGACAGCCAGTGAAGAAGACTCTTCAATGCCACCTTGTTCTCGTCTAAATAGTGAAAGCTCAGTCCCAGAAGAATTGAGCAATCTAGTTGTTGAGTCCATTCCATCAAAGGTTTCTGAGACTCAAGGCGAGACTAGAAGCCTGGATCACACAGTAACTGAAGAAATAGTTTATACACAAGAACCGGAATCTGCTATTTCTCCTGGAAAACCTGTAAGTGAATTTGATTACCCATTTGACATTCTTTGAAATTAAGTTAAAGGCTTAATTTGAATATTATATTACCTTAGTAAATAAGTCAGATAAAAGGTCTGAACATACCCTTTCTTTAAAAGGGGGGGGTATTTATTCTTAATTCCAGCCACTTCTAGAACACATAAAAGTAATGTTCAATGTATATTTATTGTAACACAACATGCTAATTTTGTTAAAAATGTATAAAATATACTGTTAAAAGGTGGAAGAGATGCACTCACAAGTCACACTTTTTCTAGTTTACTTCTCAGCTTCACTGAATGAGGGCTAAACTGGAGTTTTCT
>CM019150.1:111377919-111490330 GCA_009733165.1 Naja naja | reverse complement strand
CCAGGAGCTACCTGGGATCTGTGGCGAGTGAGGGGATGTAAGGGGACAACCCGGTCGAGGGTCTCCGTGGCCGCATGTTTAATTACACAAACTTGAAAACAACTTTAATAAAGAATAAGATAATGTTCAGGTCTTCCTAATACCTTATTTTTTTACATCATTAGACTTATGATGAATTCATCAAGAAAACGGAAGAAGAATTGAATGAGGATTTTGAGACAACACCAACAGCTAAACCTCAAATCAAAACTCCATCCTCGGTTACTGAGAAACCAAAGCTCAAACCCCCACCACTTCATAGGTAAAGTAATTGCTTAAAGTTAATGCATGATGGCCTTTCTAAATGTACGCCTTTAGCAGTCTAGAAAAGGTTTGTATCTCTTTCAAAGGGAGAAAACTATCTTATATGCATGCATATTTAAGAATCTGAGATGCTGATCAAAAGAAATATTTGGATGAATTCATATTAAAAAGAGACTGACCAAGCAATTTTTTGGTATACAGAAAAACATGTTCCAGAGGAAAAGAGAGTATTATACAGGTGAAACTTGAAAAATTAGAATATCGTGCAAAAGTTCATTTATTTCAGTAATGCAGGTGAAACTAATATATGAGAGACTCATGACATGCAAAGCAAGATAGTTCAAGCCATGATTTGTCATAATTGTGATGATTATGGCTTATAGCTAATTTCAAAGATTGTGGATTTGGAGTTTTCATGAGCTGTAAGCCATAATCATCACAATTATGGCAAATCACGGCTTGAACTATCTTGCTTTGCGTGTCATGAGTCTTATCTCATATATTAGTTTCACCTTTTAAGTTGCATTACTGAAATAAATGAATTTTTGCATGATATTCTAATTTTTTGAGTTTCACCTGTAAATTAATAGTGGTTTAATTAATAATCCTTGCAGTAAAATGGACAAAATCATGCACGAAACTGTAGTATTCAAAATCATGCCCAAAGCTCATGCTAAAAAAAAAATCTTGCCGTGTTAGACACTGGGATGCTACATAAAAGCAATATCTATATGATGATTTTCTGTCACCATTTCGATACCATTGCAGTTTACTGCAGAGACTGCCACCAATTTATTTATGAGAGTAATGCCAAGTATTATTGTATGAAAATTTGGAAAGTATAGATTATTATCATTCAGTCCCTAGTCATCTCATGGTTGGACTATTGTAATGTGCTGTACATGAGGCTACTCTTGAAGAGCATTCAGAGGCACAGTTGGTGCAGAATGCAGTAATGCAAGCAGCTTGGTGGCCCCAAGAATGGCCCCTGTAACACACTGCTCCACAAGGTTCATTGGCTGCTGGTCTGCTTCCAGGTGGTGCTGGTGATCACCTTTAAAACTCTTAATGGCATGGATCCAGGTTACTTGAGGGACTATCTAACCCTGCTGGGATTGGCCCGTCCCACTTGTACTGGCATGCTGCGGGTCCCGTCAGTCCAATTATTCTAGCAGGTCCAGGAGGGGGGCCTTCTCTGCTGTTGCTCCTGCCCTCTGGAACATCTTACTTCTCTGATGTAAGGGCCTAAAGACCTGGCTCTGCCAGTTGGCCTGGCATCCCAATGTGGGGAAAAGCACAATGGATGTGATTGATTGAGTAACCCATTCTGTTGCCACCTCTCCGTGTGTCCTTGATTTTAATCTGTAGTTTTAATTTATTCAGGTTTTAAAGTAAATGGGGTTTTTTGTCTGTAACCACTCAGAGTTACCTTATGGTAATATGGGAGGCCAATACATTTTATAATTAAATTTTTAAAAAATATGCAGAGATTACTTCTTTGCCCATCAATCCTATGTTGCTGCAAATAACTTGAATAAGTTTGATATGTTTTTCCTTTCCAAATCCAATTTTAGCAATACGTGCCAGGTCAATATGATTTCTCAGGATCACATTCTCATTGACAGATATTTTGCTATTCACTGCCCAGGAGTCAACGGGACTGAAGTCAGCAGGACTTAAAATTAATTAGTTTTCTGATATGATAACCAATCTCAGATTGAGAAAGAACTGTAAACAAATCCTATTAGCCCTAGTTCCCAATGCCATACCTTCCTTTGGAGTGGCAGATATAACTATTTTGGGGGGATTGCAACACTAAAATCTCTGAATTAAATATTGGATATATTTTTTTTAAAGAATGTTATGTTTTCTCCTTGTTTTATTTTGTTAATTCTGTGCAGTGTACAATATTTTCAGAATGTTTAAAATATCTTTAAGTACATGTGTGAGTGATGTATTCAAAACTTCTTTTTAGGTCTGAAACATCCAAAAGTTGGAAATCACTCACTGATTCTGAACGTTCTAGAGGATCTTTGGAATCTATTGCAGAACATATTGGTATGTAACTTGGAAATTTGTTTAAAATTAAAATTATACACGTTATCTTCATAAACCTAATGGGGTTAAAATAATTTCAACTAAAAGTATGTTTTTTAAAATATATATATAATTGAAAAACAAGCAAGTGAATTTAATAGATTTTATTATTATTTCTAATTAATACTTTTTTTAAAAAAAATGAGAACTTTTCCCCATAGTATTGCAATAAGGAAGAATCTGTTGAATTATTTCATATTCAGTATAAATTCTAAAAATGTGTTTTATTTTCTATAAGCTATCCATATTTTCTAGCAATTTTATTTATAATACTTCTTCAAAAAAAATTCAAAGAAGAATACTAGTACTTGCTACCAAGCACTTTTAGTTCAGAGTGGCTAAATAAGCATAAGTATCTCTTCTGACACTTCTATTGAGTTTCGTTTGCACTATGCCTGAACTGGAGTTGATAGCTTTTTAGAAAGAAACAAGATAGGGATTCAGATTCAGAGTAACATTAGTTAATTTATTGTGTTCACTATCTGTGTTCATACTTCATTCTAGAATTCTTTTAATAAACATTTAAGTTTAGTAAAGTATCAGACAAGGAAGGAAAGATCAAATCTCAGAACAATCACCTGGTTTATTGTACAAGAAATTTAAAGGGAACATTTATACAGTTTAAAAATCTTTGGATATATTTTGGGGTCTGTTAATTCTAATTCATAGTAGAATCAAAGAATGTATGAAGTTTTATTGATTATAAATTTGTTTGGAATATTGTGTTTAAGTTATATTTAGCCATTTATATGTAAACTGGAATATTCATACTATTTGATGGAACCGGTAAGCATTCTCTAGTAAGAATTTCAGTTTTTTCCTATTACACCCATTTTTTTTTACTTTTTTAATAATGCTAAATAAAAGTGCACAATTGTTTTAGGTATGTGTGTTTGACTTTGTTTTATTCTCTTAAGATGCTGTGCCACATTCTGAACAATCTGTGTCTGTAAACACCATGAAATTCACAGAAGCAGAGATTCAGACAGAGAAGCAATCTCATACAGCATCCACAGTCCTCAAAATCCTAAGAAAATCTACAGCAGAATCTGACAATTTGGATAGTTTACTCCCGTCAGCTATTCTCAAAGACTTAGGAAACACGAGCAAAATATCTCCCATATCACTGAATAAGTCTGAAGATGCAGTGAGTTATGACTCTCCCACTACCAGATCTATAGTGCAAGAGACAGCAGAATCAAAAGAATTAGAGGTTGAAATAGCCTCCCAGGCTTATGAAATATCCAATGCCTCAGTTTTTGATTTAAATCAAAACAATTCAGTTCCTTTAAAGAGAGAGGTCCCTCCAGAGACTGAGCTGTTGGAAAAGAATCAGTTTGTCTTGGAATGCATAACTGTGCAGGAAATCAAGGAGATGCCAAGTGAAAGGTTCAATGATGATGAAAGTATTACATCAATCAAATCTGTTTCAGAACAGATTTCCATTTGCGAAGAGCAATCATATTCTAGTGATTTTGAAGAGTCTTCTTTAGGAACAGATATATCAAAAAGTGAGATAGTTCTTACTGAATATCAAAGAGATACTTTTCAAGCACCTACATTATCTTTCAGACAAGATACAGGATCACAGGGAGAGAATTCCTTGTACACAAGGCCTCCTAGGAGTGAATCCCCTGGTTTTGAAAGTGAGGATGAAATAAGTGAATGTCTCAGTGAAAAATCTTTGTCTGTAGCTGATAGCATTCAATCAGAAAGATTGTTAGAACTCAAGTCACCAACAGAATTTGTGAAAAATAAAGAATGTGGTGATGTGGAGAAAGAACCATTTGATGATGATGATGATTTATGTTGGGCTTCCAGTTTCAAGGCATCATCAGAAAAGCAAGAAGATATTTTGCTAGGTTTCAGCATTGGTGACCGAGTTCTTGTGAGTAATGTCTACCCTGGAACACTGAAATTTAAAGGTTGGACAAATTTTGATAAAGGTTTTTGGGCTGGTGTAGAATTGGATGAACCAGAAGGAAACAATAATGGCTCTTACAATGGTATTCAATATTTTGATTGTAAAGAAAAACATGGTATTTTTGCCCCTCCGCAAAAAATATCTCTTTTTTCAAAAGGTTTTGGTAATGACTTAGATTCAAATGAAAATTCTTTCTTTAAGCATGAACAAGATAATCAACACAAAACAAATCAGGAAGGCTTAGACACTCTTGAAAAAGAAAAGAATAAAAGAAATACAAATGAGAAACCTCCAAGAGAATCATCTGCCTTAAAAGGCTCAATTGGAGCTGGAGATTATGTAAAATTCAATAAACCAAGTGACTGTCTGTTAGTTATTAATACTGTTGATGGGTTTGATCAAGAAACCAGTGGCTTTGACTCTCCCAAATCCTCTAAAAATGATAATGGTATGTTACCTCCTGCCATTTCTAATATCCACAAGGAAGATTCTGCTATTGAAGTTGGAGGGGATTTGGACAGCAACTTCCCTGAGAAATGGAAGCAGCAGTCTGTGTGGCAAGAGCAAACAGAAAACAGATTTTCTCTCAGTAATCTGGAAAAATCTGCAACACCACTTCTGGACTTGTTGACAAAAGAAAGAAGCCAACTAGAAGCCCAACTTAAAGTCCCATCCCAAGAAAAGGAAGATCTACTAGATCGAGAGGAAAGAGTTGGTTTATTGGCTGACAGTCTCCTGCAAGGTTTTGTGAAAGACACAGTCAGTCAATTTCAGCAAATCAAAAAGGCAAGGAATGAGAAGATCCATTTTAGCAATCAGGGACTCGATGCTGTCCAAGAAAATAACTTGGCAACTAATGAACAGGAGAGGTTTTTAGTGGTATCAGAATTGGATGATGGAGAAGAAGTATCTTCCCCAGATATGTGTCCCAGACCAGTAAGTATAGTTAATAATTAAGATAAGTAAAACTAGAGTAATGTTTCAGTTATGAAGTTTGACAGGCTGTGGCTTATTAATAAGCTGTGTCTTAACAACAGATGTTTGTGTTTCACATTTTTGTTTGTTTTTAATCACCTTTGTTTTTATCGTGTTTGTACACTGGCACATTCAAATCAGACACTTCCTTCACAACACTTTCTTGCACCCTAAGAACAAAAAAGAATCTAATAACTGAAAATATGACTATATATCTTTAAATTTTAAAGCATTCATTGATAACGCATATCAAAATCAGGAGTATAGTGCAGGAAATACTTAAGGTACTAAGTAATAACCACTTTCTTATTATTTAGGAAAGCCCTGTATTTGGTGCCAGTGGACAGGAAGAACTTGCCAAGAGGCTGGCAGAACTGGAACTTAGCCGGGAGTTTCTGAATGTGTTAGGAGATGACCAAGATTGGTTTGATGAAGATTTTGGCTTGAGTTCACATAAGCTCCCTCAAAACCAAGCTGAAGAATCAGCAGTATTACCTAAGATAGAACTGCCAAAAGTGTCTCCAAAGCCATGTGAAGAACCTTTGGCTGCACCATATGTTGCAGAAGAGGTGGAGGAATTGGTGCATACAGCAGCTGAGAAGCTATGGAAATGCAAAGAGTTGGGGCATGATCTTCAGACACTCAGTAACCCCAGAGACATGAATGAATCCCCCCAAAATGATGACATTGAAACTGTTAGTAAACAAATATACAAAAAGGTATGGCAGTTATCTCAGATTATTGTGAAATGTATAAAAATAGAGAAAATGTACCAAAGGAGTCCTGAATCTGTTAAAAAAGAAGAAGAAGGAATGCTATTTTGGACTCAGTGATAGAATTCAGTATAAAATAAGTGTGTGGTGTGTTTGTGGAAGACAGATACAATGAAGTGTAAGAGAAAAGAGGTTGTGGAGGCATTTTTCAAAAGTGATAAAAACAGGAAAAATCTTGGCCCCAAGAATGCAATAATTAAACAAAATTATATTCCACTTGCTGCATAGCAAATATTCAGCATAAATACTTTCATAAATATTTTTGTTTGGTTCTTTGAAAAATGATACAGTGTTATAATATACAATGGTAATACAGTGTTTTTTTTATCAAGGCTGTGTTTGATTTAACAAGAGAGATTTTTGAAGAAATCTTTGCAGAAGATCCAAATTTGAATCAGCCATTGTGGATGAAACCAAGCAGGATCATTTCTGGTTACTTTCGACGAGTAAAAGATCCAAGTGATCTTGAAGAAATAAAAGTAGGAATAAGATTAATAGCTTGAATTTTAAATATATTTATAGAAGTAAAGTACAGTTCATCTAGATAGCAGTTCTCAGATGTTTTTGTCTCTGTTACATTCTTAAAAATGATTGAGGGCTCCAAAGACCTTTGGTTTACATGGGTTATATTTATGGATATTTACTATATTAAGGTTTAAAACTGAGAAATTTTAAAAGCGTTATCTTCATGGACTCTCTGAAAGGGTCTTGGGCTCTCCCAGGAGTCCCCAGTTCATGCTGAGAACCACTGATCTAGAACTTGAGGTAGAATGT
Source organism: Naja naja (assembly GCA_009733165.1). Classification (NCBI taxonomy): domain Eukaryota; kingdom Metazoa; phylum Chordata; class Lepidosauria; order Squamata; family Elapidae; genus Naja; species Naja naja. The sequence continues at coordinate 111,483,484 of CM019150.1, read as the reverse complement.
GAAGTCTGGTGGAAGTTTATTATGCATTTTTATTTGAAAAATGATTTTCTTACACCATCAGTCATGTTCCAAAATGAGTGGTACATATGATACTATCTCTCATTTTTCCACTATAGTTTCTTCTTATTGTATTGCTGATTTCATTTAAACATTAGTTTGAAACAGGATGTGGATGAATGCTTCTATTTCTTAAAACTAAAATAATAAAGGCTTTAACTGTCAATATTTTACACTGTTCCAGTTACAAATCCATCCAAGATGGCTTACATCTAGCATGCAATTTAAAAAAAAAAATACAATGAATGATAACCAATATATAAAGAATTAAAACTCTTCCAATACAGTAACTAATAATAGCTACATCTGGATTAATGAGTCAAGGAGTGGAGATAGTTCCAAAGAATGCCTGATGCTGCTTTTATCTGTAGTCTGGAATCAGTGTCATAATTCATAATGAACTTCATGGATGTTTCTAGAGTTAGCTACCAAGTTGCTTTATTATAGTTGTAATTACCTAGCAATACAATGTGTTTTCTGTTGCATATATGCCATGTCTGTGACCTTACTAGAAATCGTCTCCCTGAAAGCTGTTTGTAGAATTGATGTTGCAACTAGAGAAAATATATTTAGTTAGCATTCATTATTTTTTTATTTCTCCTTCATCCAAGGTCTTTATAACAGCTGAAGTTTTAAAGCTCTTAAATTTGAGAAAGGAATCAAATAATAAAACAGACTGGCAGAAAATGATGAAATTTGGACGGAAAAAAAAGGATAGAGTGGATCACATATTGGTTAGTAATTATTTTTTCAATTATGCATTATAGTCAGGCATAAATACCTAGCAATCTGCATGGTTTGAAAAAATGGGTTAGAGCTAATGTTGTTTACATATTAGCTTGTTCTTCTTTCCCAGATTTGCTTTCAGCCCTCCTAAGCAGAAGGATTGCAGACTATCAGGAAAATTAAATGTATGCTTTTGAAGAACCACATTTTCCTTGTGTGTATGCATCCATATAAACTATATAAAGATATATATAAAGTAAAATTATGCATTTCCAAATTTAGATCTTTAAGCAGAATAAGGATTTTTATTGTTATTATTTGCTAGGGTATATAGGCCACTTCAATCAGAACCAACTCACTCTACAGTAGGCTGTTTGGTTGTTTAATGTATTTATAGATACCGCTTGTGATATAAGAGACATTGTTTAACATCCTATGTATGTGCATACCTCTGGAAAAAATGGTGCCTTATTGTTGGTTGAGAACCCAAATGATTTTCAGCAGATACAACAAGAAAATGATAGCTGTTTTTAACACAAAAATTGAATGATTGCAGATTATTCATAAATGGCAAAAAGAAATAGAGCAAAAAAATGAAGGCATGCTTTTTGGGAAATGTTTATTACAGATGGGAAAATAGATGGAGAAAGTTCAAGATGTGCAATTGCTGATAGAAAGTATTTGGTCTATTGTAAAGAATAAATGTCAGTGGAAAAGTGTGCTTCTAATCACTTTCTAAAGTGAAAATAAGAATTGACTAAAGTAAAAAAGCAAAGGTACGTTTAATTTCTTAGGAATTGGGTATTTGAGTATTCATGATAAAGCAAAATATAAGGTTAAGAATGTACAGCTGTTTGGGAAATGTGGACTGAAAACAAAAATGAGTGATCATTATAAATGTACATTGAGGATAAAAATCAAATTGCAAAATAAATATATGAAAGAAAAATTAATGTGTTGAGAGGAAGGAGAGGGATGAGAAAATAATGGCTGCCTGGAGTTGAAAATTTCTTGAAAAACAGAGGCAAAAAGTATAAAAGGCAGAATACAGGCATTGTGGAAACAAGGAAGGTATGGAAAGGTAATGAATGGTGTTGATATAAATTAACTTTAGTATCTTTCCTTTTTTATGTATCTCATGCCTTTAATTTCTTATTCTTTTTCTGTACAATGTTGCTTACCCATAAGTAAATAGAGTGCTGGATGTACACAGTATGTCTATCTGTATATAACCATCTAAAGCTAGCTTAAACTTTTTTTCAAAAACATTTTATAGCAAATTGGCTACTTTTAGAGATAGCTTGAGCATAGGGAAATTTTTATTCTATAACCTTAATGCATATGTAACTATTTAATAACTGTGACACTGTTGTAAAGCATGAATAGGTTTAAAGTTACTAAGAAGTAACATGAGTAATTTCAGTGGAATATGAGTCACACCAAAGCTTGGCTTACTGGAGTGGCCAGAATCATTGATAAGTGATGGTGATTGATTGATTGACTGACTGACTGACTGACTGACTGACTGACTGACTGATTGCCAGCAAGTTAGTGTTGACTCTTCGTGACCTCATAAATAGTGATATCGTCCTATTTTTACATTTTTGTTTTAATTGAAATATATCTGGGACTTATTCATTTTCTTTCCTGTGAGTTGTTGAAAATCTGTAGCTTTTATAAAATGATGTTTAGATGAATTTACAATAATACTTTTTATAACATATGTTTACAGAGCAGTATATTAATAGCGGTGACTTTTCTCCCTCCCCTTTCTAATTCTAAGGTTCAAGAATTGCATGAAGAAGAGGCTCAGTGGGTGAACTATGATGAAGATGAGCTGTATGTGAAGATGCAGCTAGCAGATGGGATTTTTGAGGCCTTAATTAGAGACACTATTGATCTCCTCAATCAGATCTTTGAAAAACAGAAAATGTTTGTCTAACATCAACCCATATTTTTTTTTCAAAATTGATTGGCTGAGAAATGATACGTCTCCTCTTCCTTTGCTGCCTTTGGGTCTCCTACACTGGATTTGTTCCAAAAAGGCTTCCCCTCCCCCAATATGCTTTTGCCATTTCAGTATGTACAATAATACTTGGCATTTGTTCTTTCAATATTGGCAGTTTGCAAATGGTTGGGATGGAGCACCAAGAACCCAACAATGGAAACTCAAGTTACTAGTAAACATTCTTCATTTTAATAACTGCTCTACTTTGTTTTATGTGTAATTTATAACTGTTTTCTGACTTAACAATGTATATGTCAGTCCAACCAAGTATCTGCTCCTCACTCTTATGTAATTTTAATCTTTTTGTCTCATTGTGGATCTTCTGTCATTGGATTAATGCACAAGGATCTGAGGAGTCACGTCTCCTTTTTTCAACTAAAGTTTTATTTCCATTTCTTAAACAGTTAATTTGAGATACTTTTTTCTACTTTTCCACTATATTTGTTTTTTCCTCAGTGAACCACCAGCTGCTCCTAAGTAAATGGTACTCAGGATTCTCTCAGGATTTTAATATGTGAGAGATAGGAAAAAATGCTTACATAATGTGGGCCATTGATCCCTTTGATTCCTCCCTTGCTTACCACCTTACTGTAATGTACTGGTGAAACCACTACTTGAACTAGCTCGGGTTAGGAGTGTATGTACCAAAGAGAGTGATACTCAGTGCTTGACTCTGGACCTGATTTTTTTATGCTTGTGACATTTGTTATAACTTATTTTATAACTCCTAAAAATAATTGTCGAGTGCTCTATGAATGCACTGTTACAGGATTTAAAACGTCAGAATATCTGTACATTAGGAATGCATCTGTCTCATAAAAATGAGGTATCATACTATGTGCAAGAAATGCATCAGAGATGAGAGTCGACAAAGATCCAAATGCATGTTTTTTTCTCTGTGGGGTAGAAATGGATTGTGAAGAGGCACATGTTATATCAAACTAATGTACTTGGAAAGGAAAATAGGATGTCAAAAGCCCTTTTGCCAAGATTTCCATGACTGTTAGAGTGGGCCACTGTCAAACCCAGTGTGGCTTATACTGCCTCCATGCCTCCTCTCCCACCCCAAAGTTTTCTCCAGGGAATACAAAATAATGTAGGCTTGACTACTGATGCCTTAATTTGAAATCTGGATTACTTGAGGAAATATTGAATCAGAATCAGAAATATTGAATTCAAAATCTGTTAATCTTTCCCAGCAGAGACAGCATTCCAAAGCATAGGAGGAGGCATTCCGAAGACTATGCGCCTATTTATGCCCTTTTTCCTTTCATCTTTAGTTTCTTGGTCTTCCAGTCAGTATATATCTGCAAGCATTGTCTTGTGGATCTCTTTTGAAACTTTTTTTATTTGTTTGCTGTTTGCACAGTAACACACAACCAAGATAGCTCCTTTTAACCAGAAAATATAAAAAACCGTTGTTGGCATACAATCAGAACTGCTCCTAGGTAGATTGACAGAATCACATTTGTAAACTTGAGATGATTAATTATACCTAAATTGGCTAAAGGAACAAAAGACAGAATAACTAGCAGATAGATTTTAGTAGCACGTAAATGCCAATTTTAAACAAATCTGGTGGAGCAAGCTGCTATGAGTTAAGTACTTTTCATACTGAACCTCAGAATGTTTTTAATGCATATTTAATACCTAAGCGAAGTTACTGTTTTTTTTTCTCTGTTTTGAAATAAATGAGGCCATTTTCTAACAGTTTTAGGGTTTGCCATTTTGGAGTCATCCATGTCTTGCCCTACCCACATAGCTAAATTATGAGAATCAAGGGAATATCCAAGCAAAGAGGATGGGGGAAGTCATCAACTTAAACTGATTATTGATCAAACAGAATGTTGACATGCCCAAGGTGATTAAAGCAATAGAATAATGTATACAATATATTGCTTAACTCAGATTTGTTGCTGTGATCCATAATAGTGCAAAGGTTTCACTGCAACCAAATCTAGAGGAACAGGGCCAACATATGATATAGATTTAAACTGAGAGAACTGTAGCTATTACAGCATGTTTTTCAAGGCAACAATTACTTGAGCATGAATCCAGGAACATTCTAGTGACAATTTTGGCTGTGAAGGAATGGTCTTCAATATTGCCTCACCAGGTCCATATATACCAGAAAGGGCAACCCATTCAGGCCTTATATGGCATTTTTCTTCTGTCCCACAACTGTATGTGGCATAGTTGTAGGAATTCACTTTATCCTTAAAGATACTTCTGACTGCTCACTACATGCAGCTAAGTTTCAGCTAAATTGACCTAATGACTGAACTGCATGTTACCAAAGCTGCACAGTTTCTAGTATGGTATCAAGCAGTTATGGTGTAGGCTCTTAAGGGCTGTTAACACTGGGATTCTTGAGAAGGAAATTCCCTTTTGGCTCAAGTGTAATTATTCTGATCACATCTTGCAATTGAATAGAGTGGGTGAGAAACTTGAGGAAAGAGGAGGAAAGTGTGTATAGCGACTTGCCTTAAATAGCTGTTCTGGGCAACCTTCTTCTGTTCATTTCACTGACATATTAAGGATGTGTTCTTCTTCCCCAAATCCCCTTTCTGCTGCCTCTATCCAGATGACCCCAAATATTGATGCCTCTATGGTTTTTTCCCCTGCTCTAGGGAAGGGTTATACTGAGGTGCTTTATCATAAAAAGGGCTGGAGACTTGAGCTCAAATACCTGTTGATTTCAGTGATTCTGGCTACCAGATTCAACTTTTGCATCATCTCGCAGAAACAACCTACTTACTATTATAGTTTTCTACAGTGCTTATTTATTCCTGCAAGTGAGATTGGAGAGCCATGTAGCTACTCTGGAAAACACCTAAAAACATTTTTTGGGATTCACTATAATACCTCTAGCTCACTTTGAAAAATCCTGTGTGTATATAAACATGAAATACATGCTGTTGTCACCTACAGTTTCATGAAATCACATTCCTGAGTGTCATCCCCCCCCCTTTTTTTATTTGCATGGAAATACAAACATGATCATTGTGTATACTAAATGTGAAAGTGAATTTTTACATAGTGCCCAGTGAATCCTTTGGAAAGTTATCCTTTTCCCATCAGTTTAGAATGGACTTAAGCAGCATAGAGGAGTTTAATTATGACAAAGAATCACTAATTGTCTTGGAGGGTATATCCTGAATATATGAAATTATATTATGCCCAGCCATCAGAATGAATTTTAGAGAAAAATGCTGACAATAATATATATATATATATGGAGAGAGCAGCTAGAAAATATGGACTGTTGGTGCTCTTTTATTCTATATTAAAATGAATTTTAATTTATTAAACATTAAAATGAATTTTTGAGGAAAATTGCTTACCACAAAATGTATGCAAATATAAAGAGCAACAATCTTTGTGGCTCTGTTCCTGACCTATAGATTTAAGATAAAATTCTAAAGATGTCCTATTAAAGCTCAATTTAAATGCAAAAACATCACCAAAAAGACTATTTTATGTGCTATTGTATAATCATTTACTTCAAAGGGAGGCTTGAATAGGACAGTAGTTCCATGGATTGTAAGCTGTCGCCTTTCAGTGCTCCAGTATTTCAGAAAATTTAACAGCAAGGTTTTATGGCCTGTTTGGCAAGGGGGAGGAGGACAAATGGGTGATCTTTAAAAAAAATGTGGCCTTAGCATTTTTTGCAATACTTGAATAAAAGTGTGTATTCACTAAAGAAATACCATAGCACAGCATTCAGAGACCTTTGAAGTCACTGCACAGTAAAGCCTTTTTTTTTCAAGCAAGTTTGTTATTTAATCAGAATTGATTATGTTCCAGCAGCAAAAACAGTTTTGACCATTGTAAAGTAATTTTGTAAATTATACATTGTCAATATAAACAAGCAAAACTCATCTGAATTAATTTAAAATCTCATGGATAAAGAATGAAAAACTCTACATTATAACACATTGCAGTAAATAAAGGTTTTGAGAGAGCCTTTGCTGTACATCTGCAGAGTTGTCTTGGAGAAACTATTCTTCCTTGCATACTGTGCTGTGCAGATACTCTTTCTGCCTATGTGTTTATGTAAGTAACTTATTCATAGGTTTCCAGGCCAATTTCAGCCAATGTACGCGCTTCTTTGTGTAGTATGGCTTGGTAGAATACAGGGTGTTAAGGTTCATGTACTTTTGAAATGTAAAATAAAACAGTATAGTCTCTTTACACCAATGTAAATACCTTTGTTATTTTGAGACTTTAAGAGAATAAAATCTGTAAATAAAGTGATTTATAAATTATCCAAATAGTTTATCAGTTGTTAAAGTACATTTGTTCATATGCTGTTTGTTCTGGATGAATCTAGGTCTCAATTCTCTTCAAAAATATTTGCTGGGGACAACGTATGCTTTAATTACACAGATTGTTTTCTTGATCAAGCCAGTGTTTCTGGGCATTCCAACATGAAGATATTTGATTTCACAGCCCTCAATAATGGATTCTTCTATATGCAGAAAATGCATTTACTAATATTAGCAAGGATTATTTCTTCTCAGTTGCCACTTGAGATTCTTTAAACCTAGAAAAGAAACAGAATAGCTCTAAGCCAGAGGTGTCTACCCCTGGTCCATGGACCAGCAACCGGGCCGTGGCATAGTCAATATTCTGAGTTTTTTTTACTAATCATGGCTTAAATTAATAGATACAGACAAAACTTTTGCTAAAACAAACTTGTTTATTATAAGAAGCAGCAGACAGTATAGAATGGTGGAGAACCTATGGCACACTTGTCAGAGGTGGCACACATGTTGTCATCCCAGCTCAGCTCTACCGCATTTCTCCATGGCATTTCTCTCCGTCATTTGTTCCGTCAAATGAAACAAGCTCACGTAAGAAAAAGATCTCACCATTTGCAGAGCTGCCGTTGTTGGAATGCCCATCTCCCACCAGCCAGCTGGTCCTTGGGTCTCTGCTGTGCATGCACCTGCGCATGCATGCGCCCATGTACCTTGCAGTTTGGGCATGTGGCGCTTGCACTTTGGGCATATAAAATGAGAAAAGTTCCCTGAAGATGGGCTCTAGCATAAGTCTGAAAGCTCGGAAGACAAAACCTCTGGTCTCCGTGACCAACACAGATTGGATCCTGCAATATCCTGGGACACATCCATTTGTAAGATAATACAGTCTGAAATTAAGAGGCTGTAGGCAACCTTGTTCTCTTAACTCAGTTTCATGAGTTTAATTCTTGGCCTTTTGTTAGAATTTGTTACTTGTCTATGCCAGTTATTTAGTAACTTATTTTCAATAAAGACTGAAATTGTGAAGAGAAATTAAACCTTGGTAGAATATTTAACTGCTGCAGCTCTTTTCATCCAGGATAATTTTACATTTCTGTTTTATTTATTGTTTTTCCAAGGTGACAAATAATTATTCTTAAATAAATATTTTTTTATTTTTCTGATTTATCATAATAAATACATTTCAAAGAGATACATAAGAATATAATATTATATCCTATATATCTCTGAGATAAAGCCATCTCATCAAGATGTTTCAATTCAGTTAAAAAGTCATTTAGTATCTTAGCAAGAATTACAGTTAAAATGTATAATTCATATATAGTAAAGAGATGGATTTATAGGCTTCAAGAATCTTTCCTTTTCTACAAATCAAAGAAATGAAAGCTTCTTTATATACTTCTTTCTAATGAGAGATTGAGCTTCAAGTAGCTTTAAAATTGTTTTTTTTTTAGATAGAATTGAATTGAAATCTTTATTGGCCAAGTGTTATTGGACACACAAAGAATTCTCTGATGCATAAGGTCTCCGTGTACATACAAACAGCAAAATGATAAATCATAGATCATAAATCATAAGATACAAAAATAAATCATAAGATACAAGCAACAATTGATAAATTATAATATACCAATAGAAGAAGGTAGTAGGAAAGATGAGAGGTGAGAAAGATGAGAAGATGACAAGGATAATAGTAATACAGCCTACTACATGGGTAAGTATTTTTAGGCCTAAAACTGCTGTGGGAGTGAGGTGTTTAGCACAGTGATGGCATGGGGGAAGAAACTGTATCTAATTGTTTTGGCCTATAGTGGAATCTTGAGGGGATAAGTTGAAATAGTTTATGTCCAGGATGTGAGGGGTCTGTAGATATTTTCTCAGTCCTCTTTGCAACTGTTTTTTCTATTTTTTCTTCAGTCCTAACTAATGTGCCAAACTAGACAGTTTTAGAGGTACAAGTGCAGGTAGAATTAGCTGATTAGATATGAGTTATGGTGAAAGTTAAACTAAGATGAGAAGTGTCCTGAAAATCAGATATTAAAAGACAACCATTGGATTTGCTACTTCATACTTTATTTCTGAGGTTTCCAAGGAAGCTACCTGGCTGCTGGTGAGGGATTTTCATCTGAACACTCTCCAGAGAATAATGGTTATTAACAGTAAATAAGATGAATTTATTTTTGTGGGAGAACATTCATTACCAGAAATGTCCTTTCAAACCAGAGGATTAATCAGAAGGACAAAGTCCGCCTCTATTGTACACTCATGCCATGTCAAGATGTGATAACAGAGCTGGGGCCACAATGTTGCAATTCATGCTTCGCCCTTTCCTCCCTCCCTCACACACACACACACACACACACACCTTGGTGCAGATGCCAATCTTTGATATACTTTTGCCTTCATCCCAGTGTAGCATTCTAGCAAGAGAAAGAATAATGAGGTCACTGATACTTGTTTTCAGTTTCTATCTCTTATCTCTACAGGGAACAAAACAGATATTTTGAATTCTTAACAGCCAGAGCAAAAAAAAAATCCTTTTGTAGAGATGTCCCCAGCAGCTATTCTGTGGGATAAGATGCTGAAGTTTAAATCACTGAGAGAGGAGCAAGCATTGGTTTCAAATCTGCAAGAAAAAGCAACAGCTGCAGCCAAGATTTTTAGCCTAGCTTGGAATGTCCTTTGGCTGAAGATCAGCTTCTGACTTTGGCACAGATGGAATCCATTTGGAGAAGAAATTAACCCACATGAAGCTTTATTCTTGCCATCTTGTAGTCTCAGCTATCTGAAAATGCAGCAGGGAGCAAAGTTTATCTTCAAAACATCTTCACATTTCAACAATAAGGGGAAGTGGAAAGTTCCAAACCAACTTTCCCCAGTCTTGGACTATGACATCTGAGAATTAGGAGAAATAAAGATTGGTATTGTTCAATGTTGCAGGTTGGAGGGTAACTGCAAATATCTGCCAAAAGTTGGGTTCCTGAGCTCTAAGGTTTAGTTTAGTTTAGTTTTATTTGACTTGTATTGCCGCCCCCTCTCCAAAAGGACTCGGGGCAGCTCACAACTAAAAACAGACAATAAATTAGTTATCTAAAACACTATTAAATAATACAAGCCAATTGATCTAAACCCCATTATAAAATTTACCCCCCCCCAAGAGGTCAGCACAGCCTGGCCTGTTCAAATAGCCAGGTTTTCAAATCGTGGCGGAAGATGCGAAGGTCGGGGGCCAGACGGAGTCCCAGGGGTAGTTGGTTCCATAAAGCGGGAACTGCCACAGAGTAGGCCCTCCCAGGGCACCGCCAAACGACACTGGCTTGCAGACAGCACCCCAAGGAGCCCCTGCCTGTGCACTTGTACAGGTGAATGCACATAGACAGTTTATAAGAACTCTTCAGTGTACCAATAATATAATGTGAGATAGCAACAGTCTAAAACAGAGGTCTCCAAACTTGGCAACTTTAAGACTTGTGGACTTTGACTCCCAGAATTCTCCAGCCAGCTGGCTGGAGAATTCTGGGAATCAAAGTCCACAAGTCTTAAAGTTGCCAAGTTTGGGGACCCCTGGTCTAAAAAGAAAGAAAAAAAGGCCTCATGCGTGCCTTGAATCTTATTTGTTAAAATGGTCCCTATTTTTTCAGGCCTCTAACAGAGACTAATAAACACTTGTGGTTGCTCTAAGAGTCACAATGGAATCTTAAAACAGAATCCCCTTTCTGTAAATTCAGACTGCCACATTCTACCCCATCCTCAACAGAAAGAAAACAAGAAAGAAAAATACAGGTGGTCCTTGACTTAAAACGGTTTATTTTGTGACCATTCGAAGTCACGACAGCACTGAAAAAAACGAGTTATGACCATTTTTCACACTTAACAACTGTTGCAGCATCCCCATGGTCACCTGATGAAAATTCAGGTGCTTGGCAACTGACTTGTATTTAGGACAGTTGAGGGTCTTGAGGTCATGTGGTCATCACCTTTTGCGACCTTCTGACAAGCAAAGTCAATGGGGAAACCAGATTCACTTAACAACCATGTCACTAACTTAACTGTAGTGATTCACTGAACTGTGGCAAGAAAGGTTGTAAAATGGGACAAAATTCACTTAACAAATGTCTCCCTTAATGACAGAAATTTTGGCCTCAATTGTGGTTGCAAGTCAAGGACTACTTGTACAAGTCAGACATTGGACCCCTCCTTGTCTGGTTTCTCAAGAGGAAAGGAAGCCTAACAAACCCTTTATTATTTATTTATTTATTACGAAATTTATTTGCCGCCGATCTCGTTTCAAAGCAACTCTGTTAGCACTTTCTCCTCTGTTTGTTCCCTTTGGCTTCGTAGGTGGGGCTACAAAATCCATAAGCTCACATTTCTCTTGAGGACAGAATTTCCTCCAGCAGCGATGGCTGGTTCTAAATAAATAAAAGGCCTTTCAGAGCAGCTTGAACTACCCTGAAGCTGAGCTGCAAATAAATCAGTTCTGCTGGCTGGATAAACAACCCTCTGGAGTTGCTTTCAAAGGGGCACAAAATTCCTGGCACTCAGAAGGCTGTTGGTATCTGGGTTTCCACAGCATTAATCCTGGCTGACAAAACAAAACTGCTCTGTTCATATCACATGCTACACCTAAAGACAAACTATTACAGCTTATTGTTTCTCTTGGTTTGGCATGGTGGTTTCAGTAGTATGGTTTAATGCAGGAGTTGCAGCTTGTCAGGAGGGGATGGGGCACAAGTTTATTTTTTTTCCTAAAAACAACCTACTCAGTCAAGAGAGAACAACTCACTTTGCACAGTTGACATACTGCCACACTGAAGCTGCCCAATGATGAAACACTTAAAATGTAATGATTTAAAATGCATTATTTCTCAGCCAGTCCAAACCCAAAGATACATCAGATCATGAGGATGTCTCTGTCTATAGATCCATGGATCCCTCCCTTTAATAAGATATACATAATCTTATTGTAATTTATTCATTTGATTCTTTTGAGCAGCCCAGAGTTGGGCAGTGTATAAGTTTTATGAGTTATTATTATTATTATATTGTACAGGCAGTGTTGAAGGCACTTTCATTTTATAATGACTCAAAAGAGATCAGGATAAACAGTGAAGTACACTGCTGGTATCTGAAGACAACCATCCATTTGAAGGAAGTTCAAATTTAGCTCAGTTCTTACCAAGTCTGAAGGTGCATCCATCAATTTTTCTTGGCCACAGTGTTGAAGTGGTTTGTTACTGCTTTCTTCTATGTCCCAGACAATTGCAATAGCACTGAGACTTATATACCGCTTCACAGTGCTTGACAGCTCTTTCTAAGCAGTTTACAGAGTCAGCAAATTGCCCCCAACAATCTGGGTCCTCATGAAAGGCTGAGTCAACATTGAGGTGGTGAGATTCAAACTGCCGAACTGCCGGTAGCCAGCAGTCAGCAAGAGTAGCCTGCAGTACTGCATTCTAACCACTGCACCACCATGGTCCTTACAAGCTTATAACACTGGTGTTCTCTGGTCATCCCCATTTAAGTCCTAAACAGAAGAAACATTGCACAGCTTCTGAGCCCCAACAAAATCACCCACATGCTGCCATTTTTTGACAGCCATCAATTTTAAAAAGAAAACCATTAGATTCAGAGTGGAGCCTTGGTGGTGCAATGTTTAGAATGCAGTATTGAGGACTAATTCTGCTGACTGCCAGCAGTTCGATTCTGATCAGCTCAAGGTTGACACAGCCTCCCATCCTTCTGAGGTCGGTAAATGAGAACCCAGATTGTTGGAGGGCAATATGTTGACTCTGTAAACCACTTAGAGAGAGCTGTACAGCACTATGGAGTGGTATATAAGTTGAAGGGCTATCAATACCCTGGTGCTGATTGGGGCATATCCACACTTTTTTTAAAATCTTGCCATTTTATTCTGAAACTTTCTGCATTATAATCAACATTTGCACACATTTTATTTCATTGACTATAATCAGATGTAATGTGATTACATTGTTATGTAATCAGATAGAAATCACAATATCTGATTTTTAAAAAATGTAATTATTCATCACCTAAACTAAAGCAAATGTATTTTTAATTTAAAATACTCCCCGCACAGCCTTATGCGCTCATGTGAATTATTTATAAAGAGCATGCTATTTAAGCTGCTCCTAACCTGGCCTCATAACATTGACTCTAAATTGGCTTAAGAAAAACTTGTGTGAATTGAGGCCTTTTAGCAAAAGGCTGCAAAGTATTGAGAGTTTGAAAAGCAAACTATCGTGTGCCTTCCTCATTTCTTTTCCGGGAGAAAAATAGCCATTGCTTTCCTTCCTGTGGATGGATCTTTAAAAAAAAACACCAGTCCAAAATCCTAAAAGTCCACCCCCCCACCTCATTATTATTTTCCCTGACCAGGTGCTTTCCCTGCCTACTTTTATTTTATACTCCAAGGATTTATCATTTTAGTATCCTGGGAGGTAGAAGAGTTTTACCTCTAGATTCCAAATAACTCAAAGAAACCTGTGATCTATCTGAGAGCTGGAAATGAAACCCTTCTACCTTGCATGTCTGCAAAAACTGAAATCTGTGGACTTATTAAAAACAAAAAACAAGAAAATCCCAGGGGAAGGTTATCTACTCAAAAAAAGGAAAATGTCAATCTTCTCTATGTTAGAGAATGATCTTAATCCTAGGCTGTTTCATCAGTACTGTTGAATGGAAGTATAGAAATATGATCAGCATTGGTTTAATTAAAAGGGCAGGTTTTTTTGGTCAAAACAACCAATGAATTATGGAGATTAGCCTACAATCCTAAGGACTTTAACCCCAAAAGACAGGATCACTCAATATGAACATAACAGATAAAAGTGTTCTTCAGAAGTAGAGCAGAGAAATATGCCCTGAAGTCACTTTAAAGATTAGCATAGGTGACACCGTCTATTTCTCATTTCCAGAAATAGTCTTTCTTCCCCCCAACACCCAGTGCCCCCCATTCTGTCGCTTGGGTAAATGGACAGTACAGGGAAGTCCTTGATAAATATTACCAGAATTGTTGGATTGGTTGATAAATGAAGTTTTTAAATATGGACATTGTTGTGGTTAGCCAGCAGCAGGTGCAGACAGCTGAGGAGAGTGAGGACTCAGATGAGGGGCCAGGACCATTAGGGAGTAGACTGCTGCCTTCAGAGATTGTGGGGGCTGGGAGCAGTGATGAAGAGGATCCCGGGGAGCCTGTGCCAAGTGCACATGCATGCAGGATTGCTCGTAGGAAAGAGAAGTTACAACAGCATGGGCGACTCGGACGTAAGGCTGCAAGGTAATGGCCTCTCCTTCAAGAAGATAAAAGCCAGCTGTGAAACTAACCTTCTTTGCAGAAGGCAAAGACGTTCTGAAACTACAGCCTCGTGGACATTCTAGTATCCTGAGTTTGTATTTGAAGATTCTTATTTTGCAGATTATTTCTTATCTGTTATCTTTTGGCAAGTCTCGCACAGTCTGGCAAGGCTTGTGCTTATCACAGCTACTTATTTTGTAAAAGCATTACAATATTTTTGTTCTTTTTGAATTGTGTTCAATTTGTCGGAAAAGGGCGTGGGTCAGAACAGACATATACAAGTAGTCCTCGACTTGCGACCACAGTTGAGACCAAAATTCATGCTGCTAAGTGAGACAATTGTTAAGTGAGTTTTGCCCCATTTTATTGCTGCAGTTGTTAAGTGAAACAAAGCATATATTAAATTAGTAACAAGTTAAGTTCCCCGTTGACTTTGCTTGTCAGATGGTCTCCAAAGGTAATAACATGACCCTGGGACACTGCAACTACCATAAATATGAACCCATTGCCAAGCATCCAAATTTTGATCACGTGGCCATGGGGATGTTGCAATAGTGGTGTGAAAAATGGTTATAAGTCAATATTTTTAGTCCTGTTGTAACTTTGAACAATCACTAAACATATGGTTGTAATTCGAGTAAATAGTACCTGTATATGTACTATTTTCAGGTGAAAAGATCACAAAGCAGTAGTAGTCAAAAACTATTGTTCTCCAGTTCAGTTTATGACCTTCCCTCATTCACCTGGGAATAATTTCAAATGCTGCACCTCTCAAGCCTGAGCCCATTCCAGGCAGCATTGCGCAAACCCTTAATTTTCCCTTTTAAAAACAGGTGTGCTAAAAGGCCAATTAAAAGATATTTCATTATTTTTTAATAAACATAATTAAGAGTCTTATTTGGATGAGCTGCTAATATTGCATAAGTTCTTTTGTTATCCTACTGCCTGCATGTTGTAGTTTCCAAGAACATTGGAACATTGTCCTCTGATCCCTTTATCATCATTATTATTATTATTATTATTATTTAACCATTAGTGAGATTCACAGCCTTTGAGGCTGGTTGGTAGCTCAAGAGTTCGAGTCCTAACCAAGGACCTAGGAACTGTTCAGGAAGTATCGGAGGATATAAGCTGTTCTAAGTAGGGTGGTTTGTTGTTATTATTATTATTATTATTATTATTATTATTATTATTATTATTATTATTTTATACACTGCAGATGAGGTTTCAGTCTAACTGGTTAACATTCCAAGCTCTCTCCCTCTGTGCTTGCCATACCATAGGACAGGTCCTGAATACTACCTGGCCTCTTTGGGTAAAAGCATAGTAGTTTTCTGTTGTAGACACTTACTTCCAGGAAGACAGTTCCCAGTGGAGCCAGCTGTTGGAGACAAAAGGCTTACCTTAACTTCATTTCAACTTTTGACATTTTAATTGCCACTAAAAAATTCTATCTTCCTACCACTGGCAGAACCTGTCATGCAGAATTGCTTGGTGGAGTCTTAGGGAGTAATATGCCGAACTAATCAACATAGCTGAGGAAAGACAAGATGCATGAACAAGGGTTAACAAGACCCATGAGCACAATGGCTGGGATGACATGTTGAAGGACTGGCTTGGGTGTTCACTTAGTTGGCTCAAAGTCTCCCAAGGCCCAGGAAAGGATGCACGATTAATAAGAGCAAGTCACGGCCCAGTTAGAGGAAAGCTGTGGGCCATAGGTGTCTTGGAGAAGACTGGAACAGGAACAGGGGAGATTGCAAGGTGGTAGTCTGACTAGTCTCCAATGAGCAAGCAATTGGATTGCAAACACGCTTTTCAAAACATACTCAACCATGTCATAAGGCTGGTAAGAATTTGGCATAGTGGATCTGTCAACATTGTTTGTATTACTGCATTTTGCCTATTTTTGGATTTTGGGCAACTGCAATGGAACGTGCATGAATATATCAGAAATATATTTTGAAAGAATAATTTGTAATCAGTACTTTCAAAATGATTCAAATGTTGTCACCTGAGTTGATGCTTTATGAGACTGTGGAGTTTAAATGTGAATACATTTTACTCCTTTGCCAACTATTTCAATTATATAATTATGGCAATTGAGAGAGACACTTTATTCTAGGCTAGGACACCAGGCTAGTGTTAAGTTCGCATAGAGAGGCAGGACGCGGAGTGCTTCAACTCAAAGTTTATTGTGACTTCAGCTCAGAACAGACCCAACTGGCTTAGCCGCGGCAGCTATTTATAGCCGGCTGCTGCGGCTGCCAGCCAATCAGAGTGCAGGGTTTTCCCGCACTTTTACAACCAATGAATTCAAACACTTTACAACAATAACCAGTCATTTTAAACTCTGCATACATAACACCCCTCCCCACTAGGTTTGGTCCATACTCAAACCCCATCTATCTAATATACTCTTGTAGATAGGTGAGGCTCTTATGGTATGCTTGAGACCTGCATGGTTCAGGTGTTTTGGGAATCTCACTTTGTGAGGAAGGAAATGTATCTGCCAACATTCCCTTATTAGGACTTCTTGTATTAGTAGAACCTGCTTGGTTACTACAACCTGGTCTCTCCTCCCAGTCCATCTCCAACCCAATGTCACCCCCTAAATCTGGTAGTGATGTGCAATCTTCTATTTGCAAGAATGGTTGTTGGCACCCTGACAGGTTTTGGGATAGTTCCTGTAGTGTTAGCTTGTTACACATGGGGTTGATTCTCACTTGCTGATTACCTTCATTATCTCCCCCTTCCCCCCTAGAAGAGGCTGAGGGCACGGGATCCAGAGAGGAGCAAGGGCGATGCTCCAGAGGCATTCTGGACCGTAACTGGTCTATGTGCCTACTCCACAAAACACCATCCTCAGTTTGAACCCTGTAAGACCTGGGGCCTGTAACCTGGGTTATCTCAGCAGGAATCCATCATGGTTCACCCACAAGGTTTTTAGCATAAACAGAATCACCCACAGTGAATGTGCGAGTTTTGCTGGTGGAATCTAGAGGTGTGTTGGGTGCGTAAGTGGGGTGAAGGCAGTCTAGGATAGACCTGAGTTTTCGCCCCATCAAAAGCTCGGCAGGAGTTAAGTTAGTGGATGGACTACGAGTGATGTGTTGGATACTGAGTAGTTTTTCAACTTTCTCAGTGATGTCCCCTGGACCCAATTGTTGGAGTTTCTCCTTGGTAAAATGTACCATGCGTTCAACCCGGCCGTTAGTTGAAGGATGCCCAGGGGCAGTAAGGGCATGTCTGATACCCTGCTGTGCTAAATATGATTCAAAAAGATTAGCAGTAAATTGAGGACCATTGTCAGAAACAAGTGCATCAGGTAACCCATGAGTTACAAAAAGTTTCTTAAGTTGTTTGATAACAGCGTCTGCAGTGGTGGAAACCATGGGGATAACCTCTAGCCATCTGGAGTATGCATCAACTACAATAAGGAAAGTGTGCCCTCTGGTAGGGCCAGCAAAATCAATGTGAATCCTGGACCATGGACCCCTAGGACATTTCCATTCTTGTTTGGAGGCGAGGGGTGGAGCAGGCCTTACTAGCTGACAGTTTGGGCAGGATGCAACCCAGTTTTCAACCATTTTGTCTATACCAGGCCACCATACATAACTCCTGGCTAATCCCTTCATTCTGACAATACCTGGATGACTCTCATGTAACATTTCCAAAACCTCTTTCTGTAATTTTGCAGGAATAACAACCCTGTTACCCCACAAAATACATCCCCTCAAGACAGATAATTCAGTTTGTCTGGATTTAAAAGGTTGGGAAACATGAGGTAGATCTTGTAGTGGCCAACCCTTTTTAATCCAGCCTACAATAGGAGCCAATAAAGTGTCTTTGGCAGTTTCTCTAGTAATTTCAGCAGCATGAACTGGAAGTTTGGCAACAGTTTCTAGAAAGAAGGTGTAAGTTTCAGGAGCAGGGTCCTCAGCGTGCAAAGGAAGTGGGCAGTGACTCAAAGCATCAGCGTGCCTAATGTCTTTTCCCAGTCTGTGAATGAGTTTATATGAATAAGCAGCAAGAAATTCAGTCCATCTCAGCATTCTTGGTGACAGGCTGGTGGGCGTTGGTCTGTTCCCTGCCACAATGCCTAAAAGAGGTTTGTGATCTGTAACAATGGTGAACCTTCTCCCATATACGTACTCATGGAACTTCTTGACTGCTGCCACGATAGCCAACGCTTCCTTGTCCAGTTGACTGTAGTTTCTCTCTGCTTTGGTCAAAGTGCGAGAGTAAAATGCAATAGGGGCTTCCCTTCCACTGGAAGCATGTGGCTCAACACCCCCCACTCCAAAGGGATGCATCACAAGTCAATACTACAGGTAAATTCTCAGAAAACTGTATCAGGACACAATCAGAAGTGATTTGTCTCTTGATGTTGTTAAATGCAGCTTCTTCTTTTGTGCCCCAGACCCATGCAGATTTTTATCCAGTAATCTGTGTAAGGGTTCTGCAGTGGTTGCTTTCTGAGGTAGAAACATATGATAGAAATTAATAAGTCCCAGGAATGCTTGCAAGTCAGTTTTGCATCTAGGCCTGGGGGCTTCTTTGATTGCCTGAACTTTGGCTTCTGTGGGGCGGATGCCATGTTTATCAATCATATAACCCAAGAATTCTACTTTGTCAGTTCTTAGTGTGCATTTCTCTTTTTTGACTTTTAACCTCACTTTTTTGAACCTGGTTAGAACTTCTCTGAGTTTCTCGTGTAACTGAGTGTCATTTTCAGCAGAGATTAAAACGTCATCAAAATAAGGCACCACCCCAGGCAACCCTTGTAGCATCCTTTCCATGAGGCTTTGGAAGATGCCTGGGCCACACTTACTCGAATTGTAACCTCTTGCATTTGAATGCACCCGATGGGTTACAATGGTTTGGGCTTCTGCAGTTAGATCATCTACTGTTAATTGCTGGTATGCTTGGGCCAGGTCCAATTTGGCGAAGACTGTGCCCCCGCTCAGAGAATGTAATAAATGATGAACCACTGGAACCAGATATGCGCTCTGTTGTAGCGCATGGTTCAATGTCCCCTTGTAATCCCGAGATTCTCACGGAACCGTAAGCCTTGACTGGCGTGACTATGGGTGTTTCCCACCTGGAGTGGTCTGTGGGCTCCAGCACCCTTTGGGCTATCAGTTTATCTAATTGTTCATCAATTTTTTCCTTCAATGCAAAGGGTACCCTTCTGGGTTTTAATCAGATTGGTTGTACCTTGGGATCTAGGTTAAATGTGATAGGGGTCCCCAAGTACTTGCCTAATCCGTTGCTGAAGACCTCTGGAAACTCAGACTTCAAGGACTCTTCCCACTCAGTGCTGCTCACGTGATTGATGCCAGTCACTTCGATGCCCAGTGGGTTGACCATTCTAGTCCCAGCAAACTTGGGCGATCTTTATCCACGATGGTCAGGGTAGTTTGATGTGACCTTTGAACTTCATGTTGAATTCTCTTGTTCCAACTACTGGAATCTTGTTCCCTTGGTAGTCTTTAAGAGTTAATGCCTACTTCTTGAAGTGAGTTTTCTGAATGTCTGGTATCAGTCTCTGAATAGTGTCCCATGACACCATGGATAAGTATGAACCTGAGTCCACTTCTATTTGGCAAGGCCTTCCTTCAGTGAATACCTTGACATGCACTTTCCTGTTATTTAAAGAGGATGAATGACCAATAGTTACTGTTTGATGAGTTTCATTCCTTCCATTTGCTTCTGTGTTGCGCCCCATTTTCTCACTGGTGTTGTTTGGCTTGACTTCTCTGTCTTTGTTGTTTGTAGCAAACTTTCTTCTGTTTGGTGGAGTTCTGGATGATTTGCAGACTCTTGCAATGTGCCCTCTTTTTTCACATCGGAGGCAAATGGTGTCCAGGAACTTGCATTCAGTGGGGTGGTTTCCCCACAACCTATGCAGTGGAAATCACGCCTCTTCCTTCTCAGGTCGTTTCTCTTCCACTCCATACTGTTTGATGAGTTTCATTCTTTCCATTTGCTTCTGTGTTTCCATTTTCTCACTGGTGTTGTTTGGCTTGACTTCTCTGTCTTTGTTGTTTGTAGCAAACTTTCTTCTGTTTGGTGGAGTTCTGGATGATTTGCAGACTCTTGCAATGTGCCCTTTTTTCACATCGAGGCAAATGGTGTCCAGGAACTTGCATTCAGTGGGGTGGTTTCCCCACAACCTATGCGTGGAAATCATGCCTCTTCCTTCTCAGGTCGTTTCTCTTCCACTCCATTCTGAGTCTGTTGATTTCTTCTTCTTCTCCACTGTATTCTGACTCAGATTCAAGTTCATCAAAAT
This sequence comes from Naja naja, assembly GCA_009733165.1. Taxonomy (NCBI): domain Eukaryota; kingdom Metazoa; phylum Chordata; class Lepidosauria; order Squamata; family Elapidae; genus Naja; species Naja naja. The sequence goes on along the minus strand of CM019150.1, from coordinate 111,462,812 downwards.
GAGTTGTAGTGGTCTTTTCCCCATCAGAATGGCCCGTAGTCTTGTTCATCTTTCTCATGGCTGCTGCTGAGGATTTGGTGGCTTCTGCTGAAGATGGCTATGGCTTCTTTCAGCGTGATCTTGGGTTTCATCAGTAATTTGCTCTGCAAAACCTTGTCTTTAAGGCCCAAAATGAAACGATCGCACATGGCCTCCTCTAAGCTGCTGAATTCGCACACACCCCCAATGTCTCTTAAACTTGCCACGAAGTCATTTATGCTTTCGTCTTCCCCCTGATCGTGGCGATAAAACTCGTGTCTCTTAATGAGCCACGATACTTGGGGTGCGTAATGTGCCCTTAAAAGCCTCTCTAGATCAGGCCATGCCATTACCTTCACGTCTGCTGTGCCCGCTAATGCCTTCGCCATCTTGAAAACTGCCGGACCACAATACATGAGAAAAACCGCCCTCTTCCGCTGCTCAGAAATGGCGGCCAGATTGCTTCCTTCCAAATACATCTGAAACCGATCTGCATACGACTCCCAGTCCTCATTCTTCGGGTTGAATGGGGCTGGGGGGGTGTTCAGCGCAGCCATCTCGCTCTTCTCTGTTCCCTTCTCTTCAGGGAAATCCCACCTTCGTCACCAGTGTTAAGTTCGCATAGAGAGGCAGGACGCGGAGTGCTTCAACTCAAAGTTTATTGTGACTTCAGCTCAGAACGGACCCAACTGGCTTAGCTGCGGCAGCTATTTATAGCCGGCTGCCGCAGCTGCCAGCCAATCAGAGTGCAGGGTTTTCCCGCACTTTTACAACCAATGAATTCAAACACTTTATAACACAATAACCAGTCATTTAAACTCTGCATACATAACAGTTAGAAACCAGAAGAGCGTGAGTTCTAGTCCCGCCTTAGGCATGAAGTCAGTTAGGTGATCTCTGTCTTAGCCTTAGAAAGAAGGCAATTAGAAACTACTTCCAAAATTAGTCAGTTACCAGCAATCAAGACTGACTCAAAATCTCTCTCTCTCTCTCCCCCCACACCCGCCTTCCCCAGATGCTCTGATCTCCCTACTGCTTAAAATAATAAAGGAGAATATTAAAGTTCAGGGTTGACATGAGGGGTCCCTGGTGAGCTTATTTGTTTTCTTGTAGATGTTTCATTACCCAAACTAGCTAACATCATCAGTGCTAGTAGACAGTAAAATGTCTGCAAGAAAACCAGCAAGCCCAGAGAGCACCAAGGACCCCTCATGTTTAAAACATTTTCTGGTTATACAACTCAAAATTACATTACATTAGTCTCAGACTATAATCCCCTTATAATATAAAAAGCTATTTTCTGCTGGAACCCAGAAAAACCTACTAGAAACTGACTGCAAATAAGAGCAAACAAAAGACAACAGATTAAAAGGTCAGACTATACTTTTGCATCTGTGTGTTACTATCTAAGTCATCTATGTTTTAATTTTTATTACTATCAATCTTCTCTATGTCAAAGTTGTTATAGTTATAATATTAATTGTGAGTCCTACAAACGGTATTTTTTTCTTCTGTTTAATTATGTCCAAAACTTGGAGACTGCCTGGGCAAGTCTCTGAAGTTTTCTTGGTAAGGTTTTTCAGAAGAGCTTTGCCATTGCCTCCTTTCCTAGGGCTGAGAGAGAGTGACTGGCCCCAGTCTGGTTGGCTTTGTGCGCATTGGAACTAGAGCTTTTAAAAATGTTCATACTTTGTGCTAGTAGTGTTATCATTATTTTTGAATTTTTGAGTCCATTTCTGTATAGCAGTTGTTTTCTTTCTTGTTAGTTATTTTATAAATTTAATATTGATTTTCTAACTGTAAACATTAGACATCAATACAATATATATTTTATGAAGTAACTTTTTCTTCTATATAGTCTTAGTATAAACATTTAATGCTAGCTGAAATGTCCATCATTTTTTTACATTTTATAGCCAAAATTAATAAAACTACCAGTTGTAAATTTGCAGTTTTATGTTACTTTATGCTGGCCCATGATGAAATGGAAATTATTTATGAGAGATCTCTGACTAGATTCAGTAGCATGAATTTTCTTTTTCTAAGAGCATCTGTAAGAGACAAGCAATTTGTACCACTTATTTTTTAAATTAATTTCATAGAGCTTTCACTTGCAAAACCACTGTGCGCTGGGGGAAAGCTTATTCTTGGGAGAAACCTCATCTTCCATATTTACAAACTCATCACACAAACTTCTGGACCTAATTCATAAGGTTGCTTTCAGCTATAAACCTCCTCTGAGAAGAAAAGTTACCGACATAGTGGCTATGTTTACAAATTCTATGTTATTGCATTAAATCACAATAAGGTTTGTTTAAAAATATACAGTTTAATATGTGTCTTCTTGGATGGAATCTTTCAACAGGTTTCTTTTAATCATGATTTATTGAATCAGTCCCAAAGGCTGAATTCATAATAATACTAAACCATAAACCACAGTTTACAAACCACATGGCTAGATTAGAACATGTTAAGCTTAAGCCAGTAACTGAAATGCGAGGCATGACTTTTGTGTTGATCCAGGGCCTGAATGTGTGAGGAGCTTGTGGTTCCCAACATGTGGTTCCCAACATGGGGCCCGTGCCCCACAGGGGGGCAATTTGAAAATGAACTGTTAACTGAATTTTTGAAAGCCTGCTAATTGTTTTTATATATTTGTGATGAAACAACTGTGTTCCAAGTACCTATTGTTGTCTGGTCTGAAAAGGATATCCCAGCTGAGGGGAGGAGGAAGCAACTGCCAGCCAATCAGTTGTGTTCCCACTAAGGATCATGGGACTGGCAGAGTCTCTCTCGCTCTCTCTTTCCTGTGGGCTTTGCTGCTGGGTAGTTGCAGGGAGAGCTGCTCTGTGGATGGTTGCTGGGGAAAGCCCAGCAGTGAGGATACAGAACCAGGACCAAGTTTAAGTAAGAAATTGTTAGATTTACAGTTATTTTTAGTCTGGCCATGTTTTACAAGACTTTTCCTCTCAGGAAAACGTGGTGGCTCAGTGGATAAGATGCTGAGCTTGTCAATCAGAAAGGTCGGCAGTTCAGCAGTTCGAATCCCTAGCGCCACGTAATGGAGTGAGCTCCAGTTACATGTCCCAGCTTTTGCCAACCTAGCAGTTTGAAAGCATGTAAAAATGCAAGTAGAAAAATAGAGACCACTTTGGTGGGAAGGTAAACAGCGTTCTGTGTGCCTTTGGCATTTAGTCGTGCCGGTCACATGACCACGGAGATGTCTTCAGACAGCACTGGCTCTTCGGCTTTGTAACGGAGATGAGCACCGCCCCCTAGAGCCTGAAACGACTAGCACATATGTGCGCGGGGAACCTTTACTTTTTACCTTCCCAGGCTGTGTTTTACAAGACTTTTCCTCTCAGAGCAATCTGGGGCTGGGCTACATATGCATAGGCCATGCCAGGCCTGTGTGATTCACCTCCACCTACTGAACTACCAAAGCGTTTCCCCATTAAGCTGCAGGTTCAAACCAAGAGGCTGAGTAGGGGGGTGATGATGAGTCACTTAAAACTTTATTCAATATAAAAGGAGCGATGGCATGACTTTGTGAAACCCAACCTACTTTGCAAGAAAACATTTACCATTCCTGTTATGTATGTAGGTTTGAATGTTATTGGTTTTTTTTTTTGGTTTATTTGAACTGTTCTTGTAAAATGTCAAATGGTATTAGTTTAAATAGTGCAGGAAGAAACCCTGCACTCCCATTGGCTGGCAACTACAGCAGCAGGCTATAAGAGGCAGCCGTAGCCCAGCCAACTTGGGTCCATTCGAGCTGTAGTCACTGAATAAACTCTTTGCTGGAACTCTTCGCATCTGACTCTTCATGCAGACTTAACAATTCCCATCTTCATATTTAATTGAATGTGGCTTTAGTTCTGTAAATGATTTGCTACTGAAGAAAATAAATCGACTGGATATGAACTTACGAGGTGACTTGAAAAAAAAGCTGAATAAATTGCAGCCTAATATAAACTCTCTCTGCAGCAGGCATCAAGCACAAGGATCTCACTAACTTAAGTAGACTAAAGCTGCAATCCTACAACATTTTCCTGGAAGTACACCCCATTGAAGACAATGGTACTTAACTTCTTTTAAAAAAATATTTTTATTTTTTAAGACAAACAAGTACAAACCATTAAAAAAAACATAAAACCATCTTCCATTTTATATACATACAGTGTGTCAGTTGGTTACAAATCTTTTGTGCTATCCTTTCGTAGTCATCACTCACAGTTTATATAGATTCTCATGTTGTCAATCTAACATATGCTTATATATTTATCAGTTATTAATCATTCATGACTAAACTATTTATTCCATCATTTATGCAAGTTATTCTCAATTTTGTTATAAAGTTTATATTATACTTTTATCCAATGGTTATATATATTTATATTGTATTTTATCTCAATCTATTCTATTATTCAATGTAATCTATTATAAGATTTCTTGACACTGGTACTTACTTCTGAGTAGACATGCATAGGATTGCAATGTAAATATGATCTTGAGGTGAGTTCAAATTGTATTTTGAATTTGTTAGATATCTTTATTTTAATATGTATAGTAATTAATATGATCATAGTATTACAGAAAAAGTTTTCATTCTTTATTTTTCTCTTTCATGGATGCCATGTTCTTTGGAATCTTGTTTAAACCAAGTTAATGGCCTTTTAGGCTTCCTCCACATGAGTAGGAGTTCACTTTTTGAATAGTAAGAATTATATGTCACAGAGGAGGCATCAAGATTTTAGAGATGCTTAGATAGGGCATGGCCAAAAAAAGGTTGGGAACCACTGCTGTAGATATTCAAACACTGAGGTGATTTCAGATTGCAGCCATTCCACTTTGGCATCTATTTTTGCTTGTTTTTTTCAGCAGATGGCAGCGCCTGGCAGAATTTGGCCGATCTCAAAAAGGGCTAAGCAAAGGGGCAACTAGTTACTATTTGGATGGGAAGCTATCAGGAGAACATATCCTGGAAGAGGGGAATGGCACTTTCATATCACTTTCATTTCATATCCATTCATGTCCAACTTTGCCTGATAATGTTATTCAATAATAAATGTGATTATTAAACTAATCTTCCCTGAAAGTTTATTTCAAATAGAAAAATAGTATCTAACTCAAAGAAAATAATATTTGGTTTGGATTACTTGTAAGTTGTATAATAATATATGGTACACTAAGACTTGTCCATCATCATTTACCCAACTGCATTCTGGACAGCTGTGGTTTGCGAGCAATCTTTGACCATGGTTGACCTCACAAATGAACTGATAGAAACTCTTGCCACACTCTGCCACCTCGCTCCTGGTTTTGAGGCAATCAATATTCTTTCCCTTCCGAGGAAATTCAAGCATCCTGTTCCCAGTATCTGTCTGCAGCATTCTTCAGAATTCATTCCCCCATCTTCCTCATCCTTGCCATCCAAAAAAACCCTTTCAAACATGACAACAGCTTCTATTTTGGGAAAATATTTGGTTGCAAAACTGTTGTCAGCTCTTCAGTTGTCATCATAGTTTGCAATAGGAGCAGGAAGAAAGGCAGTTCTGTACCCAGAAAGCTTTTCCTCATAATACCTGTTCCAGGATGATGGTGATGATGACAATGATGACAATGATGATGACCATCACCCGTGATCATGTCCAAACAATCAGACAATTGTACACAGCAGGAATTTAAAAACTGGATGATTTCATTTTATTTCCCTTTTGTAGATGGTGGAGGATGAAGAAATTTTTGTAATGCCAGGATTGGGAGTAGCATTGTATTCTGTCAATTGTATTTTCTTTTTCTTTTCTATTCTTTTTTCTTTTTCTTTATTTTATTTTTAAAAAACAAAATTACAAATCTCTATTTACATTAACGGCATTGTAACAGCATTGTTAGTAATACATATATTTGCTTTTATACCTATACATCAACTCTCCTTTCTATATTCTACCCATTTGTACAACCTATCCCAAACCGCATGATAGTCCGATTCATCCTTGCCTTTTAATTCCGCTGTGAATTTATCCATTATTTTTTGTACCAGGTCCTCTTTGGATGGTATCTTTTCTTTCTTCCAACCTTGTGATAAACTATCCTTGCCGCTGTTATAATATGTATAATGATGTACATCAATTGTATTTTCTAATGCTTGGCTAGAGAAATTCCTGTAGAGAACACCAACTTCACTCATGGTTTTCTCCCTGTACTCAACCATCTGATATGGCAGATTTGAAGATGATTGTGTGCTAGACTTGGACTGCTTTGGGGGAATTGGAAACAGAAATAATCATTATGTGGAAGTATCCAGAATAAAATAATGTAGAATAATAAGTTGGAAGGGACCTCAGTGGTCATCTAGTCCAAGCCCCTGCACAAGCAGGACAGTGACCAGGGGGGCATTCGCCCAGATTTGTCTGGTGCGCCAACTGCGCCCCTACCTGGACCGAGATGCCTTGTGTACAGTCACTCATGCACGTGTTATCTCCCGTCTAGACTACTGCAATGCTCTTTACATGGCCCTTGAGGACCATTCGGAAGCTTCAACTGGTCCAGAATGCGGCGGCACAGGTTGTGATGGGAGGCTCCCGATACTCCCATATTACACCCCTCCTACGCAAGCTGCACTGGTTACTAGTTGCCCTCCGAGTGAGATTCAAGGTGCTGGCACTGACCTATAAAACCCTTTGTGGCATTGGATCAGGATACTTGCGGGAGACCCTACTGCCAATAATAACCTCCCAACGTCCCGTGCACTCCCATAAAGAGGGCCTTCTCCAGGTGCCATCAACACAACAATGTCAACTGGCCGTCCGCAGGAGTAGGGCCTTCTTGGTGGGAGCATCCACCCTTTGGAATCAACTTCCCCCGGGGCTCCAGATGGCCCCCAACCTCCGCTCATTCCGCCGTGAGTTAAAAACCTGGCTATTCCAACCAGCCTACCTGGACTGAGGGAGAACGGGAGAGGGTTTTGAACATATTTCAAATTATTCTAACCAGCATTGAGACCTTGACTTCGTCAATCATTTGTTTAATTGTATGGAATCTATTTTAATTGTAAGCCGCCCTGAGTTCCTCAGGAGATAGGGCGGCATATAAATAAATAAATAAATAAATAAATAAATAATACCATTTTGGACAAGTGGCTGTCCAGACTCTTCTTAAAAGCCTCTAGTGATGGGGAGGCTTTTCATACTGTTCAGGTAGTCTTTATGATTGGTCGTTTAATAACCATTAGGTGATTCTGGTGCTTTATGGCCTATAAATGACCCCGTTTTGAGACCTCGACAACCGGCTCATATTTATGACTGGCTGCAGTACTCACAGTCACATTGTGATTTGTAATGGTTTTTGCCAGTTCTCAGCAAAGAAAGGCCCATTCAGAAGAATGGGTTCACACTTGACTGCATGATTCTCTTAATGGCTATTGCAAAAATGGTAGTAAAAGCAGGTCCTATCACATGGATGCCTCAACCTACAACTATCACCACTTATGACCAACATTCTAGTCCTAATTGTGATTGTTAAGTTGAGGACTACTTGTAGTCTAAATCAGGGTTTCTCAAACATAATGGCTTTAAGATATGTGGACTTCAATTCCCAGAATTCCCCAGCCAGTCAAGCTGAAAAAAATAAGAACCACACTAAAAAAACAACAACAAATTTTTGTCTGTGATTCAGCTATGACCTTGGGTGGACCCTGTAATATCTGTTTTCATAATTAGAACACCAGGAATAACAATACTGTCTGGATTAAATGTGTTGAAAGATACTGAAAAAACATGCTTTACAACAGCAAATTAATAAACATACGTAGCTCACACTTATGTGCTTGCTTATGTACATAATTCAATTACTACTCACTGTTTAAAACTATTTTGCTGTGTCTGGAAGCCTCTTTCTAACTTCTTCTATGATCTTAATTTTTAAGACAGCATGCCAAAAGTGACACATATTTTCTCAGAGAGAAAATGTTATAGCCATAACACTTAGACTTATATATTGCTTTACAGTGCTTTACAGCTGTCTCTAAGTGGTTTACAGAATCAACATATTTGCCCCCAGTAATTTGGGTCCTCATTTTACCCACCTTGGAAGGATGGGTCAACCTGGAGCCTGGTGAGATTTGAACTGCCAAATTGTAGGCAGTTGGCTGCAGAAGTAGCTTGCAATACTGCACTCTAACCACTGCACCATAGAGGCTCTTTATCCTATTTCTGCTCTCATTGGCTGATACAGATTACTACATGGATGCAAGGGTGATTTTTTTTCTACAAGCGCACTCCCTTCTTAGCTAAAGCTTATATAGTAATCCCTCATATCCCTTGTCTAAGGCTAGGATGCCTTCTTGAAATCTTTGGCTCCATTGACCTAAGCCTTTTCAACTCCATGCATTCCATTTTCTCTCTCCTCTCCAACCAATATATAGCCTTTTGGTTTCAGATTCTTTGTGCAATTTCTTCATTCTTGCTTTCTCCACTCCCACTTTCTGACTAGATTTTTTAAAAACTTTCTACTGAGTTTAACTGTAATTTTATTTTTTTGGCATGGCATGCTGTGTGTTACATCCAAAAGAACATAGACATCTACAAAACCCATATGTTCAGAATCAGATAATGTTTACCCCAAAGGAGGTCCACCCGCTCCCAATCCGATCAAGCCCAACTAAGAGCCCATATTAGGACTTACCTGGTAGTTATGAGAGCGGCGAGAAGGTCTTATCTCTCCCTCATAGCATCCAGAGATAACCCCCAGCCACCCTGTTTCGGGCTACCTGCTCTCTCCTTCAGACGGGGAGGCGGACCCATTGCGGGGAAGGGCTGCGGAGTTTGGTCAATAACTGTCAGATAAGATCGCTTGGATTCGGAGCGGGTTGTCCTCTGATTTGCAGTGGTCTGAGGAACGGGATACAAGCAGTCCGGCCGGTGTGATCTGGGATGAGTTCGATCCTGTTTCTGAGGATGAAGTGGACAGGACTATGCGGCGGCTGAGTTCCACCACATGTTTGTTGGACACATGTCCCTCCTGGTTGGCTTATGCCGCCAGGGAGGCCACCTGTGATTGGCTCCGGGCAGTTGTCAACGCTTCATTAAGAGGGTGTTTTTCCCTCTGCCTTGAAGGAGGCGGTGGTGAGGCCCCTCCTGAAGAAGCCTGCCCTGGACCCGACCGTGTTAGACAACTTTCGTCCAGTCTCCAACCTTTGCATTTTGGCGAAGGTTGTTGAGAGTGTGGTGGCTCAGCAGTTTCCACTTTTCCTGGATGAAGCGGACTACCTGGATCCGTATCAATCGGGCTTCCGACCTGGTTACAGCACGGAGACAGCATTGGTCACGCTGATGGATGATCTCTGGAGGGCTCAGGACAGGGGTTTTTCCTCTGTCCTGGTCCTATTAGACCTCTCAGCTTTGATACCATTGACCATGGTATTCTTTTGCACACCTCGGGGTTGGGAGTGGGGGCACTGTTCTTCAGTGGTTCACCTCCTACCTCTGGGCAGTCGCAATCGGTGTTGGGGGTCGAGGTTGACCCCAAGGGTGCTCTCTTGTGGGGTCCCTCAGGGTGGGTCCTCTCCCTCTTCTATTTAACATCTACATGAAGCCGCTGGGTGAGATCATCCGTGGTTTTGGGGTGAGATTCCATCAGCAAATGACACCCAGCTGTACATCTCCACCCCAAACCAGATCAGTGATGCCCTCTCCTGATGACCCGGTGTTTGGATGCAGATTTGGATGAGCGGGAACATGCTTGACTCAACCCGCCAAGACTGAGTGGCTGTGCATACTGGCATCTCGCCCAGTCAGGAATATCCATCTTTGGCCATAGGGGAGAGGTGTTGCCCCTGTGGATAGGGCGTGGAATCTGGGGTCCTCCTGGATGTACAGCTCCGGTTGGAGGAGCAGGTGGGGGCCGTTGCCAGAGGGGCCTTTGCCCAGCTCTGCCTTGTTCATCAGCTTCGTCCATTTCTGGACTGAGTTGCCCTGCGCACAATCACTCACGCCCTTGTTACCTCTAGACGACTACTGCAAGCTCTCTATTTAGGACTGCCCTTGCATACCATCCGGAGATTGCAGCTGGTGCAAAATGCGGCAGCGCGGGTGGTGATGGGAGTTTCCCGATTCTCCCATGTTACCCCCTCCTGCACTGCCTGCATTGGTTGCCGGTTGCACTCCGGGTGAGATTCAAGGTTCTGGTTTTAACATACAAAGTCCTTCACGACATGGGTCCTCAATATTTAAGGGAGCGTCTTCTGCCGATATCAAGTGCCAGCCGCCCTGTGCGAGCACATAGGCAAGGACTCCTCGTCCCTGGCAAGCCAATGTCGGATGGCGGTCCCCGGCGACAAGCCTATTCTCACGCCTGACCTCTGGAACCAACTGCCCGGGGCTCCGTCTGGCCCCTGACCTCCGCACCTTCCGCCATGATTTGAAGACCTGGTTGTTCGACCAATCCAGGCTGTGACCCTCCTTGGGGAGGGATGGGTTCTTAATTATTTTAACCACTGTAAATTTTAGTTTTTGTATTTTTGGGCTTGTGAAATTAGTTTAATTTCTTTTTAAGTATTTATTGTTGCTGTTTTTAGTTGTGTGCTGCCCTGAGTCTTCGGAGATGGGGTGGCATACAAGTCAATATAAATAAATAAATAAATAAATAAATAAATAAATAAATAAATAAATGATCTTCTATAACAGGGATCTCCAAACTTGGCAACCTTAAGTCTTTTTTTTTTTTAAACAAATTTTATTCAATTTTTAACAATTTTTTAAAACAGCTCTTTTCAGTAGACAGCATGTTCCCGGGTCGTCACTTTTACATGCAAATATGACAGTAAATCTATATTCATTTTAAACATTTGAGTTCACTTCTATTCCATTTTAGCAGACAGAGGATCAAAGAAATTAATCCTAATCTCAAATCTTAATCTCAATCTGTATAGCCCCCCAGTTCATTTCGAGTTAATTGCAAATATATATATATATTTAAAAAAAAAACTTCATTTCTAAATCTTACAAATAACAATATATTTGCCCATCATATTAAAGATAGGTTCATCCATATCTATCCTTTAATTATCTTCACATTGTTAATACTCTTTTATCATTTACAGAATTCTTTTGTCCATCAGATTTGCCCTTTCATCACATATTCTCTCCATAATTCTAAATCCTACAAATTTTAACACTAAAAGAATGAAAAAAAACCTAGACTTTTTACTACTTTGAAAGTGGCACCTCAGTGGTTAATATAGTAGCATAATCATAATCATTCCTTTAAACGAAAGATAGAGAAAAGAAAAAAATAGGAGAAAAGCTCCCTTACAATATATCTCTAATCGATCGGGTTCTGCAACACATATCCCCTAAGATTTATTTATGGTTCCAAGATAATAATAAAATAATTAATCTTGGTTATTGACAAACCTCATTTTAGACATTTTCTAAAATCATTTCAATTAATTCAATTCATCTAATCATCATTTAGCTTTCTTTTGTAAATAAGAAATAAAATGTGACCTTTACCAATAAAAATTGTCAGTAACCCCTATTGTTTTACACTTTTATAATCAATATATTCTTATTACCATTTCTTCATGCAGAACCCCCCTTTAAATACGTTAGCCATTATCTCTATGCAAACAAGTTTCTTTCTTTATTATGTAACTCCGTGTCTCTATCTTTTGTTCTTGTTTCTTGTTCCTTCTCCTCTCTTTATCCATATCCCCCTTCTCTATCCAGTTTGAATCCTCTCTCTCTCTTTACCTTTCTGTTTCTATCCTTCTGGACCTTTCTAACATGCCTAATTTCATAAATGTTCCCCTTTTAATTACCTTCTTAAGTTTCATTTTTGACCATCCTCCTTCCCTTTATTTGTATTAATCTTTGTGTTGTTTTCTTAAAATGGCTTGCTTAAAGTGCTGACTCCTTCTCCTCCTATTTCCTCTCCCCCTTCTCTATCCAGTTTGAATCCTCTCTCTCTCTTTACCTTTCTGTTCCCTTTCCTTCTGAACCTTTCTAACATGCTTAATTTATAAATGTTCCCCTTTTAGATACTTTCTTAGGTTCCGTTTTTTAGCCACCCTTCCTTTCCTTTTATTTGTATTAATCTTTGTATTAATTGTCTTTTTAAGATGGCTTTCTCTTGTGCTGGCTCCACCCTTTCCAAGGCTCCTTCTTCTTTATTCAGCATTTGAATGCCCATATTTTCTGCAACATGCCAAGTTAGTTCAGTCACTTCCTGTAACAGTTCTTTCATACTTTTAAACTCCATTTTTAATTCTTTGGATGACCACCAAAATTTTAATTTTCCTTATTTCTTCTTCTTTAAATTTTCTATAATCCTAACCCAGGTCAGAGTCTATATCAATATCACCAATTAGTCCAGTAGTCCGTCTTTGTGTATTCAAGCTTTCACTTTCTATGAGTCTTGCGTCTCTTTAAAATGTAACAACTCCAATCCACAAAGGAACAAGATAGTTTCTTCTTCTTTAGCTTCCAATTTTCTCCACAAAGTGGCACTTTCTGCACAGAGTCTTAACCCTTTCCTTTTATTTTGATATTCAAAGTTTTCCGAGCCCCAAACTTAAGTTCTTATGCTGGCTTCTTCCTTTCGGTTCGAAGCCCCTTATAGCTGTCAAAAATATTTTACTTATTTTTCCATCACTTGGAACTCGCCGCTTCTGTTTCTCTTTTTAAAAACTCATCTTTATCTTAATCCCGGGTGCCTTGATCTTACCATCCGATACTCCCGGTTCCTCTGCTGTCGACTTCTCTCTTCCTCCTGCACCAATCTTAATCCGTTGAGACCTTCTCTTCGAGGTGGCCATTTTGACCACCACTTCTTGCGTCTTCGAGGAAAAGACCAGACCCAAAAGGGGAGATGCTCCCTCACTCTGGCTGGCAGATTTCCTTTCTCCGCCGCCCTGAGGCAGCTTCAGCCCCGAACCTTGCAGGATCGGGGCTCTCAGACGCAAGAGCCAGGCTGCGGTCGTGGACGATCACAAACCGCCGCCCGTTCTCGAGAAGGCTCAACCCGGAAGTGGCAACCTTAAGTCTTGTGGACCTCAACTTCCAGCATTCCTCAGCTATACTGAGTAATTCTGGAAGTTCAAGTCCACAAGTTTTAAAGTTGCCAAGTTTGGAGACCACTGTTCTATAACACGAAGCTACATTACATACTGCAGTACTTTGAACACTACATTTCCAATTAAATTAATATGTCAATTATTTGTGAAAAGATGCATATGTGTCCAATAGACAAGTTTTTACTGAATTAATCATGATTTGCACCTGTTGAAATGTGATAGCACATGTAAATTTCAGTTCTTTACTCCATGTCTTTTATGCATATCTAAGTATATTTAACAGTTATTGGTAAAACAACTATTATAAACTTGTTACATTGTACAATATAACCTTAAAACCTCTAGTAGAGCTGGTTCTCAGACTTGGGACATCAAATTATTTAAGATAGCAAAAGATGCTGCCTCTTTGCTCTTTTCAGCCAATGACTGTGTTGCAATTCACAGACAAGCATTCATCATCTAATTCTACACACCGATCTAAGATAATGCATTCCAAACTCCACCCAGGTTTTCCAATAAGAGCCTTGATCTTTTCAAATTTAAATTATTCTATAATGTTAATTTATTTTAGCTGAATGTCATGACTGGAATTGGAATGTTATTTTAAGCCAAACCTCCCTGACAGCTAATATAGTTGAAGGGAAACTCCATACTTTCCAAGGGAGCTGGATCTTTTTTTTCCCCTTCCATTCAATCTCATCCAATTCTCAGAGATTGCCTGCAGTTTTCTTGGCAAGGTTTTTTAGAAGTGGTTTGCCATTGCCTCCTTCCCATGACTGAGAGTTTAGTATCACCTAAGGTTGGACTAAAACTCATGATTTCCTGGTTTCTTGCCTGATGCCTTAATCAGTACATCAAACTGGCTCTCAGTTGGATCATAAAACCTTTTAAATCAGAAGGGGTGTCTCCTTCCAGTGATTCTGCCAACTGTTTTCCTCCTTAGTCCAATTTCAGCCAAACGAAACTCTTGCTGCCTTGATCTTTTCCCTATTTCAGCACATAGGGGAATCCCTGATGAGGAATGAAATCTCTGTTCTTCCTTTCCTTCTCTAATCTTATTTCTGAGTTGTTTTTCTTTTCCCCTTTCATTATTTGGAATGCTGGGTAGGCTGCAGAATGCCAAGAGCTCCAACATGGGACAGAGACCCCCGAGGAACCACTAGATCAAACACTTAGAAGATTTCATCAAGGTGCTAAAAGAGTTGTCAGGAAGGTTCAATAAAACATGTCCCCGAGCTGTCCGGGATATGTTAAATAAATAAATCAGAGGAGTGGTCCTTAACTTATTCTTGTCCTTCCCTCTATGAAGGAACACTTATTGGAACAACTGAAACTTCACCAAGTGGTGGTTTATTCATAGCAAAGACCTTATACACAGATTACTAATCTTTAAAATAAAAACAGAACAAGGATACAAACTTTTTCCTGGGTAAGTTCCAAAATGAATTGACTAAAACTCCATGAAAGCCACTGAAGCTGTCAGTTTCTCAGCTGTGCCTGTAAAGACAGCCTCAGTATGTATGTTGAAGTACCCCAAGACCAAAAGTCTTGAAATTTTCAGCACTACTTCAAAGACTGTCTCTCTCAGCTAAATCATCAACAAAATCCTCCCATCCATTCAGAACAAGCTACACACACTTGAACTACGTGGTTGTTGAAATAACACTGAATCAGCACTTTTCAACCTTTTAACATCATCTCCAGCACACTCAGAAAAGATTCTGAGGCATGTATCTTGTCACTCGATTCACAAGACACAGTGGATAATCTTTTTGGGTTCTGCCCCACACTCTCCTGTACATTGCAAGCAAACACGCGGTACTGCTGAATAATGAATAATTATTCATAATAATGAATAATTCTGCTGAATAAGAATTCAATAATGATGAATTCTTCATCATTAGCAATATAAAGAGAATCTTCCCAGTGACTGCAGAAACCTGGGATCAGAAAAAGGCAACCAAATGAATCAATGGTCTACTTCTTGTAATAGGAAAATGCTGGAGATTAGAATTCAGCAGGAGTCATTGTTAGAAGATCTGTTCCCAAGCATAGGCAGAGTGCTAAAAGAACAATTAATTTAGTATCCTTTAGCTCCTTTTCTCCAAAAAGAAAACATGTTCATAATATATATGTCTAGATGCCAAGTACCCAGCTGTCAAAGAATGCTAACAGATACTCAGTATATTTGAAGCAAAAAACAGATTTATGAAGAAATGCATTGATCAAGAGAGTCTCACTACTTCTTAAACTGCTTCTTGAAGAGAAAGATAAAGAGGAAGAGAGATGAAGTTCCTTTGTCTTTTAAACCCATAAATTCCTTTTACTATCTTAACAACAGGCCAAACGAGAGATAGAGAGGTAGACTCTATATCTTCTCTATCTTTTATCCTTTCTTTGCCTTAGTAGTCAATAGACTGAAGAGATAATGGCTTTTCCAACGAAGTGTTTGGAATTTTAAAGCATTGTGGGGGTGGGGAGTAAGATAAAATGTGGTTGGGTTTTTTCTATTTGCTTCATAAAGTTAGAAGCCACATTTATATAATGAAGCTGAACAGTGGGACACATTTTTTTTTCATGCAATGCACACCTAATCTAATGGATGATGCCATTGCTGTGAATTAGGAACTGGTAAAGAGGCAATGAGAAAAAAAGGACAGGGTTGAGAAAAATGTTATTAGAAGACTGCAGTTACTCCTCTGTTTAGTATCAGAGGAAACAGCTTCTCTGAATAATAGTTGCTGTGCAACATTGGCAGAAGGAGGATATTAGGTGGTCATGTCCTGCTTATCAGCGTTCCACTGGCACTTGGGTTGAGCAGAACAAAATGCAAGAATAGATAAGCTTTGGGCCCAATCCAACCCAGCTTTTTTTAGCATTTCATAAATGGTTTGACAGTGCTTGGCTGAGGGACTACCATAGTTGAAAAGGTAGAATATTACGAAGAAGAATATGAGCAACCTCAGGCAATTTACAACAGGCCAAAGACAACTGATTTAAATATTATGCATTGAATAAGCTCTTCAAATTAATGCCAGGACACTCAGAAACAATTCTCAAATAGTTGGCACAACTGGGAAGTCTAACAAAATACCGCTTTATTAAAGCCTTCTCCTCTTCCAGCATTATTCTATTCTATTCTATTCTATTCTATTCTATTCTATTCTATTCTATTCTATTCTATTCCATTCCATTCCATTCCATTCCATCTCCTTATTGTAGTTCCATCCTCTAACAATTATTTTTAGTCAATATCTTTGGGTTTTCTTCAATAGTTTTGCTTCTTTGGGTTTTCTTCAATACTTCAACATGAAAGTAATATCTCCATCAAGTCCAGCTTAGTTCCTGGTGTCTTTATGGACAGGCATGGCCCAAACCTGCTTGGTTTCCAAGCCCAGAAAAGCTTGGCTTCCTTCCCTTAGAAAGGGGGGATCATTTCACTAGGAAATAGTCCACAGTTCATCCAGAGTTCTCCCCACTCACTTCCAATGTCTTTACCTTTTTCCATTAACAGCACTGTAAGTTTTCACTCTTTACCACTGAGTTACTATTGGGCTCCTTGGGGAAGGTCCTTTGGAAGGGGCGGGATTGCACATTACCATTTTTTTACAACTTTACAATTTTACTGTACTCCAAATCTGCTTTGTCAGTGATGCAGCTTTTGCTTTCTTCCATCTTCCTCATTTGGGTGCCCTGCATAAATATCCAGGATGTACCTGCCAGAATTCCCAGCGAATAGGTCCAGCAGCTGGACGGAGTAGGAGAATTGAAGGAGATACAAGGACAATATATTTGGAGGACGCTGACTTGCAAAAGCTGGTTGATGATATTGGAAGGAATAACTGAATCTTTGGAGTGCATTGGGTTTTATGGAGTCCTACAGTAAAAAGTTCAGGATTTGATGTTGATGCGATTAAAAAACACATCAGGCATTTCCTGATTGGGGTTTTTGGTTTCCTGATTGGGGTTGTTGAGGTGGGGTTTTTTTTTTGAGTCATGTGTGTAATTTGCAAATCAACATTTACTGTAACCCCATAGTGTGTACCTGTCATTGCAGCAGCAACTTCAATATAAAGTCCAAAAACACTGTTCCAGACCAGGTGATTTGTTGGAGAAAAATTATCAAAGTGAAATAGCTCAACATTTGTTGTTTGCTTTGTATGTGTACATATGCTCATTTTCTCCTCATTGAGATATTGAACTATTCCTATTAAAATTGCGCTGGCTATCATATTTCTCTATTTGAAGCATAATTTTGAATTTTTTCAGTTATAATATCACAAGATGATTTTTCAAGAACAGCATAAATATATCAATTGAGAACAGGGTTTTGGCAATCTTATTTTAGCATTTCATTACTAAAAACAACTTTGCAGGCATCAAATATTGTTGAGTTTGTTAATCTGTTTCCTGTTGTATATGGCTTTTTATTTTTTATTTGTATTTTTTAGAAATACAGAAAAGAAATTAAAAAGATGTTCAAACTACAGCTAAGTCATTATTTGCCAAAATAAAAATCATTTTGTTGAGATTTCATGGCTGACTGAATAACTAAAAATACTCAATTTATTTTTGAAAAAGCATTTTTTTCTTCCAGGTGCCTCTTTAAATTACTATTCTTCATTGTACAGCTACTAACATTCCTTCATATATTCTGCATATTGAATTTGAAAGAGATGATATCAATTCTCTTTATTCTTTGTATTATTCCTATGGAAGAGATTGGGAAAGAATAATTTCCCAATAATTTCCTAAGAAAAATATTTCAATTTCTGAAATTTAATTTCATTCTGTTACATTCAATTAAAGTTAATAGCTTTCCTGCTTACTATGTACTTCTGGTTTCTAATTGCATAAGTTCAAGTTTAGTTGTCCATGATGAAGCAATGCAGACATGGAATTTCAACCAGAGGAAAAAGGGTGGTGCTTCCAGCCAATCACAAAATTAAATGCTTTATATTCATAATTTGGGTTTTTGTTAAGAATTTTCAGCTAAAATATATATTTGGAGATACAACATTCTTCCGTTGCTGTGATGATCACTTAAAATTGATAATGCATTTAATACTCCCTGGTTAGTAATAACTGGATAGCTTCTTCCCCTATGTATTCTCTGTGGCTCTGCATTATTTTGTAACATTTTGCACTAGCAGGCTTCTATTGAATCAGGGCCAGCATCAATAAATCATGCAAACATTTATGGTTTTGATGATTAGATAGAATAGAATATGGAAAGAAGAGAGTCATGATATAACTGTAGAGAAAGGGGTCAATTTATTTTTGTACTTATAACTGCTGTAAAGAAGATCAGAATTTTTTTGCATATTTTTTGTAACTTTTTATTTTTTGGCTACTTTTTTTCCCCACCTTTCAGTTTTTTCTTTCTATTTCTCTTTTTGCTCTATTTTAGTTTGTATTAAGACTTATTCTGTGAATAGGAGCATGATGTGTCAGGAGTTAAAGATGCTGAGCTTGTCAGCTGGAAAGTTTCCCAGCCCGGGGTTCAAAACCCAAGCGCTGCATGATGGGGTTTGTTCCTGTTATCTGCCCCAGCTCCTACCAACCCAGCAGTTTGAAAGCATGCAAATGCGAGTAGATAAATAGGAACCACTTGAATGGGAAGGTGTCAGCACTCTCTGCCCCTCAGCATATTTTCATGCTTGGCCACATGACCACAGAAAAGTCTTCAGACAACATTGGCTCAGAAATGAAGATGAGCACCTCCCTCTAGAACAAGGGTGTCAAATTCAATTTAATTGAAGGCTGCATCAGAGTTGTGTTTGACCCCGGAGGGCCAGGGTGGGCATGTCTAGGATAGGTGTGGCCAGCTCGATACCACTTGTGTCGGGGGTGCCTGTGGTGGCCCGAGTGCTCTGCTAGTAAAAACGGGCTCCTAAGCTCTGTTTTTGGCAGTGATGGCCTCTTGCAACCCTCTGCCAGCAAAAACTGAGCTCGGGAGGGCCATGTGTGGCCCTCCTGAGCACCATTTTCATCGGGAGAGGCACTGCTTCACTATTGCAGGGTGGCCCCATGGGCCAGATCTGGCCTTGAGTTTGACAGCCTAGAATATCAGACATGATTGGACAGGGGAAAGCTTTATCTTTTATTGTGTGACATAGAAATGGAGAAAAAATTAACTCTTAGGGTTAATAATTTCCTTAACACTGTCCAGCTATTACGAAGTCTGCATTACTATTATTATTAATCTTCTCATCACTCCTTATTGCCCATCCCCTCCCACTTGTGACTGTATGACTGTAACTTTGTTGCTTGTATCCTAACGATCTATATTAACTGTTTTCTAGTATGATTTGATTGCTTATTATTGTACCCTATGATTATTATTAAGTGTTGTACCTTATGCTTCTTGACTCTTGATGAATGCATCTTTTCTTTTATGTACACTGAGGGTATTTGCACCAAGACAAATTCCTTGTGCGTCCAATCACACTTGGCCAACAAAGAATTCTAATCTAATTAGCAACTGTTAACAGACTCTTAGTCTACTGAAAGTATTGTAATCCCTTCAATTTGCTTGACAAGATTTCAGGAATGGCTTGCCATTTCCTTCTTTTAGGGCTGAGAGGGTGGCTGGCCCATAGTCATCCATCTGGCTTCATGCCTAAGTGGCACTAGAACTCATGGTCTCCTAGATGCCTGGTGCTCTAGCTACTAAGCCAACCTGGCTGGCTGTTGAATTTGTTGAGAATCACCGATGTAATTCCTCAGTATGAAAAATGAAAACAATTGAATAAAATGTTATTCAAGCCGGGTTGTTTTTTTTAAGCTTTGAATACCTCCTTGCCTTGAATACTTATCTCCCTGGTACTTGGGCATAGGTAAGAAGTTGTTTTGTTCTCAATTGAGCCATTAACTTAGTTAACATGTGTTTCCACCGAGATCTATAAAGCAATCCTTCTCTGGCTTATCTTGATTTTTTTTATAAAGTTTCTGGAATTTGATTCTAAGGGCTTTCTGGGTGTAAAAAGTATATGGTCCCCTACATAAAACTCAGTTCTTCCTTTTCCTCTTGTAAGGGCATCACTTCAAACTGCTTCCACCGAATGCCAATTCCCTGCAAGATCTGGTCAGTAATCCTCTACTGTAGTTTTCCATTTCACTTGTGGGAGACCTGTCAAATCACTTGCAGCCCTGTAGTAAATATCTAACATCCAAAAAATAGTAGAAGATTAGTAATTTTAGGCAACCCAATCCTTTATTAATGTTTGCAATTTCTTTCTGAAACCGTGTAATACGGTGGACATCACCACAACTGATTTACATTAGAATTTAATTACATTTTCAAAGCATGTATCCTTTTTTATACCTCAGACTTGTCTTGGCTGATTCACTTTCCTATCAGGTCCATAAAGCTTTCCCCTTTAAGACTTCGGATGTATTGCAGGGATGCAAGGGGGAATCATGCATTTGAATCATAACGCTGCCAGTACAGTTTCAGCTAGCTATCTGCCTGAACCCTGCTGCCAGAGGAAAACGTCTTCAATGACAAGCGTCGGCTCTTTGCAATCCAGGAGTCGGGAGGGCTTTAATCACCTTGGTCCCGCTCGAAAGAGGACTGCTTGGAATGCTGGCCGGTTGCAAAACTCAACCGAATCCTGGCATCGTGAAATCGCCTTTTGGCCCTAATCTAGAGCAGTCCCCGGGTCCTTCTGTTCCACCCGCTCCTCCACCCACCCCCTCCTGCTTTGCGGAGCCCCTGGTTCCTTCCGCACGGAGGAGGCGCCTGATGACAACCAAGAGCCACACGTGCGGGACGCTGGGGGCGGACCTCCCCTTTTGGTTTGGGAAAGGAAGCACTCCCGCTCCGCCTCCGGCTCCGCCCGCGCGAGGGCCGAGTGACTTCCCAGCCCGGCACGGAGCATCGGGCGCATTTCTCCTCGGAGTGGCGGCTAAGCGCGATGCCCAGGTGGTTCTCCGGAGCCGGATCGCGGCATCTGATGCCGCCCCCTTGCCTCGTCCGTGCCGTCGCCTTCTTGCTCTTGGTGCAGGTCCCCGGTGCGCACAGCCTCGGCCTCTACTCGCCCGATGATCCGCTGGTGGAACTGGACACCAATACGTTGGAACGCCGCATCTTCAACTCCACTGGCGCGTGGGTGGTCGAGTTTTACGCCTCCTGGTGCGGCCACTGCAAAGCTTTCGCCCCTGTTTGGAAAGGCTTGGCCAATGACCTGAAGGGTAAGTCCAGCAACCGGCCATGGCCAAAAGCCAACAAGCTGGCCGCCCAGGGCTGGGTGGGTGGGGGGTCCTCCTGGTCCTCTTCGCTACCCGTCCTCCGCTCCCCAGCAGGTGTGGGCCCGGGAGGGGAGACGCCAGGTCGCAACAACTCAAGAGATGCCTTCTCGGCTGGTGCCGGCTTCGCAAGTTGCCCGCAGCTGGCGTAGTAGAGTATGCCCGAAATTAAGTCCAGGTGAACGAAACCAGCCGCTGCTTCCACTCTCTTTGAGCTGAATTGCTGCCTCTTCCGGGACAGAGTTTTTCCTAGGCGCTGGTTTTCTCGGCGTTGCCTTTTTCTTTAATCACGCTTCCCTTTCCTTGCCTGTTTGTGTAACGTAGCCTTTCCCAATCAGGTGCCTCTTAGTGCATTGTATTACAACGTCCGTAGTTCCCAAACGTGACTCACCAGACTCACTGGATGATAGGACCGGCAGGCAGTACAGGAAGAGAGAATTCAGAAGTTCCCCTAGGTGTACTTTTTACTGTCTATACTGTGAAGCAAACATGATAGCGTTCACTAGGTTTTCTAATTTATTTTTCTTCCCAAAGAAAAGATGAAGACAGAATTGTTGATTTAAATTGACCTCTCTCTCTCTCTCTCTCTCCTCCCTGCCCCCACTCTTCTGTGTCCATTAAAAACATAATAATTTGGCCTTTGCATTGGAGCAGTATTGGGGGGGAGGGCTTAAATCCCTAACTATTTCCAGTTGCAGATTAAAAAAATCCCTGAAACTTTGAAGAAGAGTTTAAAAGAATGCCTTTCTCTCTAATTGTTCTTCCATCTGCAAAGAACTTTATTTTACAAGTCCCCTCCACCTGTCCTATACTATTCTCACTCTGCCAATTACTTTCCTCACTCCAGTAAGTTTGCATTAAATCATTAAACGGTATATTTAGATTGGTCTTGTTGTACTGACTGTACTTGCTGTATCAGTTAGTTCTAGCTAAGTAAACACAGTTTAAAGCCTGTCCTGATTGTGTCTAACATCAGTGCTTTGTCTGCAGTGCATTGTGTATAGTAGTTCACATATCTGGAGGGTGTCTGCTTAGAAGGATGCAGGTAGTCCTCAATTTACAACCACAATTGAACCCCAAATTTATGTGCTAAGTGAGGCAGTTGTTAAGTTAATCTTGCCCCATTTTATGACCTTACTTGCCAGTTAAATGAATCACTGCAGCTGTTAAGTTACTAACAGTTGTTAAGTGAATCTGGCTTCCCCATTGACTTTGCTTATCAGAAGGTCGCAAAAGGGGATCACATCATCCCAGGACACTGCAACCATCATAAGTATGAGTCAGTTGCTAAGTGTTTGATCACATGACCATGGGGATGCTGCAACGGTTGTAGTGTGAGAGAGTCATAAGTCACTTTTTCAATGAAGTTGGACTGTTGTAAATCGAGGACTATCTGTATGTGCTAAATACACAACCTGTGAAATCTTCTAAACCCTGACGTCTAGCTGGGGGAAAATACAAAAGACATGTGCAGCCTTCTTCTCACTGCATGGATTCTGTGCGTGTGCTCTGAACCATCTATGCATTATTTAATAATCACAGTTGAACAATTGTTTCACCTCGGTTTTGCTTAAAAAAAAACAACCACAATTTAAATCTGTTTTGCTTCTCAGCTGCAGACATCTTAGGGCTTTAAAGCTTCACGGTTATTACTGGCTCTATTCATGGATACATTTGTGTAATCCTGTCATAATTTCTCTTATGGTTTCCGTATGAACATTTACCACCAATTGTCATTTTCATTACTTTTTCAGTTATGACCAATTGTCTTTGTTATTACTGTTACTATTTTTACATCTCTTGAACAAATATTCCCTTTCCTTTTCTTCTGTGATGCTTTTTTATGCTTCAGCAGTGAATTTCCATTTTAGTGCCAATCTATTTCATTAGCCATGGCTTTAGGATTGCAATGAACCTCTTGTTCCTTTGTATCTCTGTGTTTAATTATTTTTGTTCTAATTCAAAAGGAGAGGTAGAATTTTTTTTTAAAGTTTCCCTTGATGGAT
The DNA here is from genome assembly GCA_009733165.1 of Naja naja. NCBI lineage: Eukaryota > Metazoa > Chordata > Lepidosauria > Squamata > Elapidae > Naja > Naja naja. The sequence continues at coordinate 111,439,463 of CM019150.1, read as the reverse complement.
CAGTACTCCTTTTAACAAACTGGCTGCTATAAGTGTGTGTGTGTTCAATAATATCTCTGAATGAGTATAGGATTATAGCTTGGAACTTTCAGTCCAATTTATGGGAAATATTATTTATTAAATATATGCCTTACCTGTCTCCTAACCTTTCTGGGAATCTTTGCTCCCATCTGTCTTTCAGAATAGGTAGGTTTATCTCACTTCATGAGGTTAAATTTAGCTTGAAGCCATAGAATGGGAAACCATGGCTCAATTCTTATTGGGTCTACTTTTATGCTAGTCAGCCATCGTACTGTGGCCATTTAGCAAATGGAAGGCCAAATCAATACAAACAACTCTTGCACTCAAAACCCTAATCCTGTTCAGTCTTCATTAGGCAGTTTTGGGCAGTGAACAGAGTCCTTCTTGCCTGTTGCAATCTAAAGATAAAGACAGCAAAGATGATAATTATCTCATTGTAATAGGCTTTGGGCACAAAAGCCCTTGTCATGGATGCCTTTCCTCTTATGTTTGGGCAGGAGGAAATGAGCAGAGAAGTAAGAGACAGTCAGTTTAACATTTGCATTTGTTATTGTTTGCATAACAACAGTGGGAGATACAAGAGGCCATGCTGGGAAGTTGGACTGATAACCATATCTTTGCTAATCAACTTTAATAGAGAGAACTGAGGGAACAAGCAAAATGGTAATGAGTTGTAAGCAAAAAAATGTGGAGGATATTGACAGTGGGAAAGAATCTTGCAGACCTACTTGTTTCTCTCTTTTTCTTTAACAGGGCAATGTAGAATAGTGTTTAGCGATAGATTGTACCTAAGAAGACAGTCATACTCTTTCAACTGCACCTACCCATCAGAAGTCATTCCTTACTGTGATATCTTTTGATTTATTTTTAGAATAGAATAGAATAGAATTCTTTATTGGCCAAGTGTGATTGGACACACAAGGAATTTGTCTTGGTGCAATTGCTCGCAGTGGACCTAAAAGAAAAGATACATTTGTCAAGAGTCAAGAATCATAAGGTACAACACTAATGATAGTCATAGGGTACAATAAGCAATCAAATCATAGTAGGAAAGAGTCAGTAGAAATCATAAGGACAAATATATAGCAGTGGTTCTCAGCCAGAGGGCCATGCCATGTTTCTAGGGAGTCACAATGTATATATGATACAGTTTAAATCAATGATCCCCAAACTCTTGAGCTCATTGACCCCTTTATGAAGTTTCATGTTGTTCATCAACTCCCAAACAAACATTATAGGAAAATAATTTAAAATAGTATTTTAACTAACAGTACTAATTGTTGTAATAGCAATAATCCCAAAGCAACTGGATCACCACTTCTACACCACTGGCATTGACAAAATTACCACCAGTCAGTTGCAAAAGGCAGGTTTACTTTGAGGAGCTTACATCTTGCAATGATACTTTTAGCACCATTAATTAAAACAACTTGCCATTAAAACAACTTGCCTATCCCGGGTCTTTTTTTCTTTCTTTCTTTCTTTTTTAATTACATTTATATGCCGCTCTTCTCCGAAGACTCAGGGCGGCTTACAATTTTTTGGAGCACAACCCAATGCGCTCAGCAATAGCCTTCATTCCATTGTATATGCCTGCTTATTACTAAGTGGCATTTTTACAAGGTCAGCTAATTGCCCCCAACAATCTTGGGTCCTCAATTTACCTACCCCGAGAGGATGGAAGGCTGAGTCAACCTTGAGCCTGGTGGGATTCGAGCCTACAGTAATTGTAGACAGCTGGATCTTAAGAGCAGGCATTTAACAGCTTGAGCCACCAAAGCTGAGCCACCAAAGTCCTTTGGGAAGGACTTGATAGATGAATAAAAACACCAAAGCCAGAAGTGGCTGACTCTTCAACCAAAACAATTATGGATAGTTGAATTGACTCTTGGAGGCCAATATTGACCCCTTGATTGCTGTGTAGTGTAGATGGTGTAGTGTAGTCTGCAGAGGGGGAGTCACAGAAGTAAATGAGGTTCAGAAAGGGGCCGTGAGCAAAAAATGATTGAGAACTTTTGTTAGGTAGCATCTTCCAGCATCAACTGATAAGTTTTGGGCGAGCAGCTGCCCATTTCAAACTCTGGACAGTGAACAATCATATAAATAAAGCACAATAGAGGAAAAAAATTAAATTCAAATAACAGGCAAGAGATATTGTAATCCTTTCATGTCAGCATAATCAGGAACTGGGCCCTTTACAAACTCAGGACTCCAGACCTGGGTACATTGCCAAGACTTCAAGACCTTCTGAAAGGCCAACAGAGTTGGGGACCATCCTAACTGCAGGAGAATAGATGCTTCGGCAGAAAAGATATACATCTGGTTACCCACCAGGTGCTAATGCTTGGTTGATAGGAGACCTGGAGTATGCCCATCCTACCAGATCAGATTGGACCAGATACAAACTGTTGGAAAAAGACATCATTCAGGTAACCTTTTCCCAAACCATGGAAGGCTTTAAAATTGCCAACCATCACCTTGAATTGCACTTGAAAAGACACTGGCAATCAAACCAAAGCTATAATGTTATGTGTGCTGAATAGCCAATGCTATTTACAACCCATGCTGCTGCATTCTGTTCCAGTTTAAAGTTGATTCCCAATTTCCCCATCATCATATAAGTGGTCTGCCTGTGCATGCACATACACTACACACACACACACAAGCATTCTCCATACCAGAGAAACAACAAAAAAGGAAAACACATCAAGAAGATGTTGGGATGATGGGTACCTGCACTGGGAGGAGAAGGAAATAGAAAAGTGGGAAGAAAACTAAATAAGTGTGTAATTGAATGGGGAAGAAAGAGTAAGAGGTCACTTCCAAGGAAGGGATCAACTCCAAGATAATATATTAAAGGCACTACAGAGCAACTCTTTTAAGCAACCCTGCAGTTGTTGACACTTTAATCCTTTTGTTTGTTATTTGCTCAAGGATTTGCTCAGCAAATACAAGAGCTCTGTGATAGACTTTAGACTCCCAGGTAGGAGGAAGTACATTCTAAGAAGGGGACAAGACAAGTGTCAACACAATCCGGATCTGGATCAGGAGGAAAAGGAAGGGATTTAGGATAGCCACTCTCCCAAAATGTATCCTTTGGGTTAGAATAGTATAAGTTTATGCTGGCAAGATTCTGTCTTTGTGGTATGAATAATTAAGGAACTGAACTTTGGCTATATCATTTTACATCATTCTTGAACTAAACCTGACAATCTCCCCCCAGGCAAAAGCTGGGGAAAAACCCTCATTTTTTTCAGGCAAATAAGATAACCTCTTGGAACTCTATATTATGTCAATAGATGCTATTGATAGTAAGGTTCAAGAGTGTGCTGGAAGTGTAATCAAAACAAATCCATTATATTTTTGTTGCAAGATCTGCAATGTGAATATGGCAAACGATTGTCAAATGTTTAAACTGCTGACTAATTTAGTAAAGTTTTTGTTTTGTTCTTATGTTTATAGATTCTACTTCTTGAACAAGAATTCTAAGTTGGAAACTTAGAAATCCACTTGATCATGAATGTTCCCATTCATTTCCCCCTTTTTCTTCATGGTTTCTTTTCCTTCTCTTTTTTATGGTTCATTGCACAGCCAGCCAGATGCTTAAACTGGATTTGGCATTTTTATCCACCTATCCTATTGAATCCTTCCCATGTTGATGTTTGGCATTGAAGGTATTGTTGCAGGATATAAGCTGTTCCAAGTAAAGCTATCTTTTGCAATTGACTTTTCAATGCCTTGTTACTATTGGTACAATAATACAATGGGTATTTTCTTTTGCCATAATCATTCTAATTCTATTTGCAAGTCCTTGTATTTTGTATTCCCGCCCTCATTTTTTCCTCTTCTTTTCTGCTATCTCCAGATATTGCTATGTCCACTATCCACACTTTCTTATTGATAATTGTTAAGTCTGTGCTGTAATATGGCTATTTGAATTCTAAAGTCATAGAGCACTTTACCTTATTCATTTTCTAGGTCTTTCTCTATTTCTAGGACTTTCCTAACTTTTATTACTTGCAGGCAAAGTGTTTCTTTTAGATTTTCTAGTACACCGTTGTTGCTACTTTGTCATGCTGTTTGTAATCAGCCTGTATAATCTTCTTGCTGCAGTTAATCAGGAAGTCCACTATTCCTTTAACTTCTTTCAAAAATGGCACTTTCTCTCTGTTACTGTCTTCTTAATTCTGGCCTTATATCCATTTGTTCTTAAGCCTTGATCTTATGCAATCAGAATTAGCTTGTCTGTCTCTTCAAATTTCCTGGTCTTAGCTATTGCCAGATCTTATTATTATCTGGTGCTATTTTTTAAAGTACTGGACATGTAATACTTTGTCTTCCCGTGTCTCTTTTCTATTTTCATTTGGTTTTTCTTGTAGGCAAGTTTGGCCTCTCTAGTACTCAGTAGCCTTCCTGGTATACTAGTTTCAGTGCATCTTCTTCACTGTCCTTCAGATACACTACCAATGCCTTTTTTGTCTGATGTGCTTACGACATTCCATGCCCACCTATTTTCTTTGGAAACTAGAGAATGTCAGCATCACTGTGAGAATGAAGGGTATGATTTATTGTCATTATTTTTCTGATCTTCCTATTAAGGGATTTTAGTACTGTTTGAGGGCAAGCCATATCACAGCTGTGTATCTGGAATTGCCCATGTGTTAATTGCCTTGATGGTAAAGTACTCTGAGTTTGGACTTTTAAGATCCTCTTCACTCTATTGATATATTCACTTCTGACTTTTTTCTTGACTTCAGTGTGCGTGATGTTGTCAGCTTGAAGGATGCCCATGTATTTGTAGTGATTGTCTTCATCCATATGTTTGATTTTATTTTCATAGGGCATCTTCCTTCAGTGTTCACTATTTTACCCTGTTCAATGGTGAACATGGCACATTTGTTCAATCCAAACTCCACTACAACTTCTTAACTGTTATATATGGACAGTGTTGAGCAGTGATTCTATTTCAGATGGTGTTTTTCTGTACAGCTTCAGGTCATCCATGCAACGGAAGTGAAATAACCTAGCAGACATTTTTGATATTTGATAGCCATGGCCTGAGTTATTTGGTATTGTTGATAAAGGAATCACTGCAATGACAAGCAGTAGTGTGATAGTGAATCTCCTTGAAAGATTCCTGTCTTGATATTAACCTCTCTCAATTTATTATCATTGACCATCACCTGAGTCTTCCATTGTACTATCAGCCTTTGCACAACGTTTCTGATGTTTCAACTGACTCCAGTTATTTGTAGCCACTTAATTAGCCAGTCATTGTGCCAGGGAATTGAATGCCTTCTGGTAGCCAATCCATGATCAAGTTGGTCTTCCCTTCTCTTACAATTTTCCAAAGTCATCTTGTCAGCTAGGAGCTGATTGTTTGTTCCTTGGCTCTTTGGGCTGTTTCCTTTTTGCTCAGGTAGAAAGAGTTTGTTTTCAAGTAAATGCTGCTGAACTGCATCAGCCACAACACCAGTGAGCAATTTGAAAGTTGTTGGTGAACAGGTAATTGGCCTGGGTGCCCTTTGCTAGATTTTTCATTATCAGATAAGTTTTGCCAGATATTAAACCACCCTTCAGTTTTACCTCCTTGCAGTATGTTATTAAATGCTTCACAATGAGTGGGTGTAGACCAGTCAGATGTTTCAGCCAAAAACCAGCAGACCAACTCCTAATATTCCTTGTCCTTTGGTCCACCATTTCTGCTGTTATTACAAATTCTTTCATACAGATTCTTTCATTTCAGTTTCTTTTTTACTTATCTATCTCTTTTAGCCAAGCTGCCTTATTAAAATTGGAGATTACCCTGTAATTTGCTATTTAAGCCCAGTATCTTCTTGGCTATGGCTGTTATTATATATTATTTCCAGTGTTTCCTTGAACGTCCTTGGTTTATTATTATCTTTATTTCTATATTATTATTACTTTGGGCATGTCCATGTCAAAATTATCTCCCCCAAAACACTGAGACTTGTTTTGCTAACTTATCACTATAGGCGATAAGGACAGTCTGAATCCTTTTGCTAGCTACAGGTAGTCCTCAACTTACAATCACAACTGAAACTGGAATTTTGCCAGTAGATGGGACATCATAAGACTGCAGTGCTTAGCAGCCTCAATCCTGGCACTCATGGTTGCCATCATTAATTGAGGATCACAGATAGTTAAGCAAAGGGAGCCACAAATAAGGAATGTGGATGTACCACAGGAGGTTGTGGGAGGCTGTGGGAGATCTAGCACAGGCTGTGCCTGAATTGGGAGAGTGCTACAGTACAGCACAAAACTGCAACTGCCCTGGGAAGCCTCGGCCACCTCACCTGACCCAACAGCACTTACGGCTGGCTGAGGAATTCTAGGAGTTGAAGTCCATAAGTCTTAAAGTTGCCAAGTTTGAGGACCCCTACTGTTGATAATAATGTCTGATAAGAAATGCCCCTTTCCCTTTGCTACAAGAGCTTAGGCTGCTTCCGTTGTGAACTGTGTCCCCCATTGTACCACAGAAGTAGATCTGGATATTAACACATAGACCAGATTATAAGATTAAGCCTGAAAATGGGGGACATCTGGTTTGAGCCTCTTCACGAACGGACCAAAAACCACGACTGTGCGCGGTTTCGTTCCGTGCTCACCGCTGGAGCACCCCGAGCCGGCTGGTTTCAGGGTAGAGCCATCCCGTAGAGGTGGTGAAGAGGTGGGGAGCTGCCAGCAGGGTCAAGGAGAGCTGCATCTTTCCTCCCCAGCTGGTTTTTTTTTCCCTTTCCCGAAGGCGGTTGCAGCAGTGGCCAGAAATGGCCATCTCAAAGAAGAACTCTACTGGATAAGATCGTGCAGGAGGAAGCTTGAAAGAGAAAGTTTGACAGACCGGGTCTGACACTGAAAACAACTATCTAAGGTACCTGGTTGAACAGCAAAAAAAATATTATCCCTAAAAGATTTTTAAAGCGGCGAAGAAAAGTGAAAGGAAAAAGAAGTGGTGTTTCTATTTTTTTTTCTTCTCCTCTAATACTGACAGTTTTAAATGGCTTGGAAGATTTTGGTATAAGAATTGGATATTAATCCACTTTGATATTAATAGGCTATTGTCAGCTGAAAATAAAGTGTCAAAGGGATAAAGATTTCTGAATAAGCTTAAAGAATTTTTTCTTTAAAAAGAGAGAGAGAGAGAAAGAAAGAAAGAAATAGAGGAAGAAGCCTAAAAAGAGGGTGGAGTCTGGAAACGGAGGATATCACCTGGATTTAAACAGCACTGAAAGTGAAATTGTGAAAAGATTTAAAAAAAGAATACATTGTAACTGAAACTTTGTTGCAAGCCTATCGGCCCCTGAAAAGTGAAAGTGAGAAAAGAAGTAAGAAATAGTCCTGGATTTTTGGAGGATTCCTGGAAACCTGGACAGTGGATTTTAAAACTAACTGGGGGTTGTTTTTAAAAACAAAAAAAATCTCTTTCAAAATGCCACCACTTTTTGAAGAAGTAAAAATGTTAAAGACTATAAAGAAGAGGTACAATTGATAGAAATGGAGATCCTAAAATATGTGAAACAACAGGAAGCACCGGCTGAACAAGAAGGGCGGGACAAAGAAGAAGCCATCTTTAATGATCCAATAACTTTAAGTGTGGTCAAGAAAAAGGGGAAGGAGAAAAAGGGGAAGAGGGGAAAGAGAGTTAAAAATCTAAGATCTGAAACAACAACAAAAAAACAGTATAATCTGAAAAGTAACTTTAATACTGTAAGGAACCAGAAGGGCGGATTGCAGAAGGGAGAGTTAGATAGAAAAGGAAATAAAAAGGGAAGGGAAAAGAAGAGAGGGAGGGTGGAAAAGAAAAGTTACAAAAGATTGAATCGAGATGTACAGCAACAAGGAAAGTATATAAGATTTAAATGAATAAATTCAATTGGACATAGAGATAATGATTAAAACCTAACTTAAAGAGAGGATTCTGCAAGGGTACATGAGATAATATGGTTATATTAGAAATAGATAGAAGTTAGAAAATGTCTTAGATGATTAAAGTGATGTGTATTTTTTTGATAAGTAAATGAGGTAAAGAGGATAAGAGAATAAGACCTTTAATAATTTAAATCGAAAGTATAAAAACTAAAAGAAGTATGGAATGCTTTAATACTGTTTTTTGTGGTTGAAATACTGTGATATGTTAAATGGCAATAAAATGGAAATATTTTAAATAGAAATGAATGAATAAGAGGGGTATTAATATTAATGGTTGATTTGAATTTGAATAGAAATAATTATCTTAGTTATTATTGTTATATATATGCACATTTTCTTTTTTTTCTTTGTTAAGAATTTAATGGATATTTGTAAAGGAATGTACCAAGCAGAATCTGATTGATAATACTTAGATGTTATAAAATAGAGGTGAAATAAAGGTAATAACTGTAAAGGTGAAACTTAAATGTTAAATAATAATTGGAATAGACAATAATTAAAAGAGATAGAGGTGTTATTCTCCAGATTAGTAATTACAGGGCAAAATATGTTTTGTAAGATAGTTTAAAATTGTAAACAGGACAGATAAAAGTGTAAAAATGTTGATTGGAAAGATATTGAAAACTGGAAAAAGAAATGCAATTAAATTTAGAAAGGAATGGAATAATTGAAATAAGTTTATAGAAGGTAGAGAAAGGGGAAAAACTATGGAAAGAAATAGTGAAAATTGTTATGAGAAATGGATTAGAATATATAAGATGATTGAGTAATTGAATTTATATCTGTATGGAGAAGTGATGACTCAGGAGCATACTGTTCTCACCAAAAGAACTTTTATGTTTGTTTTTGCTTGTGTTTTTTATATTTGTCTATGTTTTGTATGTGTATGTTTGTTTAAAAACAATAAAAAAATTTGGCAAAAAAAAAAAAAGATTAAGCCTGAAAATGGCTGTGGAATTTAAACAGGTTTATAATGCGCTGCTATAAAACCAACATAGGCCAAGTCATTCATACACTTCATAAATGCTTCTTCTAGCAGGTCCATTTGTCACAGAAGCATTCAATACAGTTTCAAACTGGGGTATCCAAATTTGGTCCGTAGGAAATTCCTGATTTTCAGTGCCACATTTTTTTCTTGCTTATATATATAAAACAGAGTCTAAACTAAATGGGTTAAGAAAAATAAGTGTGGTTCCTTGCTATAAAAAATCATTGGCCTCCAGGATAAAGCCCATTCTTATCCCTGTCTGTCTAAACCCCTAATTTATTTGAGCTGATAGTCAGATTTTCTTTTCATTCCAAGACTGAGAAGGAACTGCTAGAGAGTATTCTATATTTAGGATGCATCTTTGTTTAGAACTCTCAGTTCTACAAGTAGAGTGGAAAATTGCCCAAATGTAAGCATGCCACATTATTGTCAAAGTATAGCAAATATGTGGTGGAAATGAGGAAGAAAGTTTTTTCTTTTATGTGATACTGTATTTACTCTCTGAAATATGCTGCTATGTGCAGCTGTGAGAGGTTATAATGATATGGTATGCCTGGGATAAAAAAATGAAATAAATATATGGAAAATAGCATCACATGTTTTTGGAGCCAGGGTGATTAAGGAATAAACATATTTCTTTTTTCTTTTGGGAGAGGAAATAAATGAGGTATAAATTGGTAAGTAAAATTGAACAAGTATATTTAATTGCCTTTTTAAAAGGGATTTTCCTTGCCAGCAGCAGGATAGTCAGGATTAACATCTTAAACTCATTCCTTGTCTATGTTCAGGAAAGTCTTGGCTCTTGAAGTAGTCACATTCTGCACCACACACTCTTTTCACTTGTAGCTGCAATTTTGTTCATCCCCAACAATGGAGAGAGTTTCCTTGTTTTTGTTTTTAAAAGAGTCCATTTGAGAATTTCTTCACTGTTTTGGATGGCTCATAAGTTTTGGATGGCTCATAAGTAGGAGCTGGAAATATTCCACTCTGGCAAAAGCTGACAAATGGCAAAACATTTTTTCAAGGCAAAATCTATGCAGTTGCAACAGAAAGAGTAGCTTGCCAAGCCTCTCTTTATGTGCATTTTATGTGAAAATAAAAATAATTAATGCAGAACATTTGTTCAAAAACAGCTTGCTGGTTGAGCGTCTCTTCCCCAAGCGTAGGCCATGGATGGCCTGATTTGAGTCTGCTGAACAAGGAGAGCTCTCTAAGGCAAGGCGTTTTGAAGACATTTGCAGTGGAAGTTTAAAACTCAGCAAGCAAAATGCGTTGCTCGGAGGGGTAGTTATACCGATTTTTGGGGGGTGCCTTCAAGTCAGTTTTTGATGACCTCTTGACCTGGTCCCTGCAGTTTTCTTGGCAAGGTTTTTCACCAGTTTCCTCAGGCTGGGAGAGAGTGATTGGCCCATGGTCACCCAGCTGGCTTTGTTGTAAGGCAGGAGTCATAGTCTTCCAGTTTCTATGCTGGTGCTTTAATCACAACACCAAACTGGCAACCTTGCCTATTGCTGAAGCTTTGCGTTGGCTGCCGCTTGCAAGATCTGGTCTTTCTTAACCCTGGTCACATCATACATGTAATGTCCTCAACTTACAACCACAATTGAGCCCAAAATGTAGGTTGCTAAGCAAGACATTTGTGCATGTTCCAACCTTTCTTGCCACAGTTGAATCACTGCAGTTGATAAGTTAGTAACCAGGTTGTTAAATGAATCTGGCTTCCCCATTGACTTTGCTTGTCAAAAGGTTGCAAAAAGTGATCACATGACCCCAGGATCCTGCAACCGTCATAAATATGAACCAGTTTCAGGCATCCAAATTTTGATCACATGACCACGGGGATGCTGTGATGGTCGTAAGTGTGAAATGGTCGTAAGTCACTTTTTCCAGTGAACTGTTGAACTTTGAACAGTCACTAAATGAACTGTGGTTAAGTCAAGGACTATCTGTATTGTACCCAAGATAACCTGCATACTGCAGAAGACAGTATGCTGAGGAAGCCAGGAGCTGCCCTCAACAGCTATGGAGTTCTGTAGCTTACTTTGCATCAGGGAATTTCTTTCTGTCTAACTTGCCTTGTAAGGTTTTTATAAAAATGAAAAAAGAACTCCCTGAGAACAAGTCATAGTACAGATACAGATACAGATGACCTTGTAGGTCATCTAGTCCAACCCTCCACCCAAGCAGACCCTACACCATTTCTGACAAATGACAGTCCAATCTCTTCTTGAAAGTCTCAAGTGATGGCGCTCCAACAACTTCTGAGGGCATTGGTTGATTGTGTTTCACTGGTTCTTTGCCCGTCTTCCATATATGATGGATCTCAAGGGGCTTAAGCTAAGGTTTCCAGCATTGGCAAACCTGAAACAGGTGGATAACCCCCTAGAAAATTAGAGATTCAAAAGGAAGTGGAGGGATAGCCTCCCTTGCCCTCCCTTCCTCAACTACAAGATATAATGCAGGACAGCTACTCTATAAATTGTGTTCACCTCATTTCCCTCCTACCCATTCTCTTGCTTCTCTATCTATTTCTTCAGCTTACACAGTTAGTCCTCGATTTACAATCACAACTGCGCCCAGAATTTATGTTGCTAGGCGAGACATTTGTGAAGTGAGTTTTACCCCATTTTACGACCTTTCTTGCTACACTTGTTAAGTGAATCTGGTTTCCCCATTCACTCTGCTTGTCAGAAGGTCGCAAGAGGTGATCATGTGACCCTGGGATACTGCAGCTGTTGTAGATATGAGTCAGTTTGCCAAGTGTCTGAATTTTCATCAAGTGACCCTGGGGATGCTGCAACGGTTGTGAGTGTGAAAAAACGGTCATAAATCATTTTGTTCAGTTGTAAACTTCAAACGGTCACTAAATGAATGGTTGTAAATTGAGGTGTGCCACTTCTAAAGACCTACAGAACAGATTTGTACTCTTGGTTCTAGAAAGAATGCTTAACCCGTCAGGAAGCAAAAGGAAGCAGAGCAATCCTTTTAAACTGGAAGAAGTTTTAACAGTGTTCTGATTACTGGAATTTTGCATGTGAGGAAGAGGAAATGAAAGAAGTTTGCTAAGATCCTGCTGAATCAGAAACAAAAGGGAAAACAGAGATATGTTCTGTAGAAAATGGTTATTGGCTGGTTTTTTATCTATGGGCAGACATATTGGTATCCTTTATCACAGGGGTCTCCAACCTAGGCAACTTTAAGACTTGTGGACTTCAACTCCCAGAAAGCCTCAGTGGATTTCAACTCCCAGAAGGCTGAGGAATTCTGGGAATTGAAGTCCACAAGTCTTAAAGTTCCCAAGGTTGGAGACCCCTGCAGTTTATCACATTCCATATGTTGATCTTGAGGGTTAATCTCCAACTTTCCACCACTGGGTGCTTTTTAGATGTGTTTAGACCAGGAGTGGGCAAACTTTTTGACTCGAGGGCCACAATGGGTTCTTAAACTGGACCAGAGGGCTGGATGGATGGAGTGTTTGTGTGAACTAATATAAATTCAAAGTTAGATTACTTCACGTAGCCTTCTGGGAGAGCAAGAGAACCCTCCGCTCTTTCAGCTCCGCGGGCCGGATAGAACAGCCGAACGGGCCGGATCCGGCCCCCAGGCCGTAGTTTGCCCATGGCTGGTTTAGACTATTCATAATCAGAACTCCAAGCCATCTTCGGTACTCTATATTCCTGCCTTCCCATCCTCATTCCCACCTTCCATATTATGCCAAAAAAACCAAACAAACCCCATGACAATGGCCTTTTGGGAGAAGAACATATGCTTTCTTTTCTGATTAAATATATCTGGAAGAGCAAGATGGCTTTTTAGGTGAATTTGGATCAAGCTAAAAGCTACAACTAGCAGTCTGATTTGAGTTTAGGCAATGCCGTTTACAAAGTACATCATATAACAAAAACACATCATTTTAAACTGAAAATTAATCCCTAGCCCTCAAGAAGTGTGACTTTATCTTATGCGGCTTTAACAGAAGGCCTTTTATCACATGCCTGGTGTTAATCAGTTCTTTGATGCAACCGAGTCCCCAGGACCTTGGAATATTTTGTATTATCTTCATTTACGGAGGATAAAGAGTCTCTTTGCTAGAGGTAGTCATCGTGTACTGATAATGGCTTTACTGGCTGAGAGATGTCACTCATTATCAAGACATTTCTGGAATACGGTAATTGACGCAGACTTCATGTTTGAGTTACATGGCCAGGATGGTGGCTTCATGGCAAATTTTTTGCTCAATCTGCAGCTGTTGAGGCCAGCCTGCCTCTGGTTTTTGCCCACTGCCATTTAGAACAGTTCCCTTATCTAGAGGACTGGCCCTTAATTGTGAACAGGTAGCCCTTTATGTTGCTAAATGAGACATTTGTTAAGTGAATTTTATTTATTTGTTTGTTTGTTTGTTTGTTTGTTTATTTATTTATTTATTTATTTATTTATTTATTTATTTATTGGACTTATAGGCCTCCCTCTCTCCCGAGGGACTCAGGGCGGCTTACAATAAAAAACAAGAATACAAATATTAAAATAGAATTAAACTAAACTAAGCCCAATAAAATTTAAAACCCGATTAAACTAAAAATTGATAAAAAAAATACCCCACCCCCACCCCATTCAGTCCAGGCTGGCCTGTTGAAACAACCAAGTCTTTAGGTCATGGCAAAGGAACGGAGGTCAGGGGCCAACCGGAGCTCCAAGGGGAGCTGATTCCACAGGGTGGGTCCTCCCACAGAGAACGCCCTACCCCTGAGCGCCGCCAACCGACAGTGTCTGGTCGACGGCACCCCCAGGAGGCCCTGCCTGTGGGAGTGTACAGGGTGATTGGAGGTCGACGCTGGCAGGAGATGCTCCCGCAAGTACCCCTGACCCAAGCCATGAAGGACTTTATATGTGATGACCAATACCTTGAATCTCACCCGGAGGGCATCCGGCAGCCAATGCAGGTCATGCAGGAGGGGTGTAACATGGGAGTATCAGGACACTCCCATCACTACCCACGCAGCCACATTCTGCACCAGCTGAAGCCTCTGGATGGTCCGCAAGGGCAGTCCCATGTAAACAGCATTACAGTAATCGATTTGGGAAGTCACGAGTGCATGAGTAACTGTCCATAGGGAATCTTGGTCCAAATAGGGACGCAATTGGTGCACCAGACGAATCTGGGCAAATGCCCCCCTGGTCACAGCTCCCACCTGCTCCTTCAAATTGAGCTGTGAATCCAGGACACCCAAATTGCAAACCCTATCCACGGGGGGCAACACCTCTCCCCCCATGGCCAATGATGGAGCCTCTTGGATTATCCGAGATGCTGGTACGCACAGCCACTCAGTCTTGGCCGGGTTGAGCTGGAGCCTGTTCTTCCCCATCCAGATCCGCACCACATCCAGGCAACAAGACATCACGGAGAGAGCATCACAGATTTGGTTTGGGGTGGAGATGAACAACTGGGTATCATCAGCATATTGATGATACCTCACCCCGAATCCACGGATGATCTCGCCCAGCAGCTTCATATAGATGTTGAACAGGAGAGGCGAAAGGACCAAGCCCTGAGGCACCCCACAAACTAGGGGCCTCGAACTCAACCTCTGCCCCCCTGCCAACACTGATTGCGAACGACCCAAAAGGTAGGAGGAGAACCACGTAAAATGGTGCCTCCCACCCCCAACCCCCTGAGGTGTCGCAATAGGATACCATGGTCGATGGTATCAAAAGGCGCCGAGAGATCTAATAGGACTAGGTCAGAGGAAAATCCCCTGTCCCAAGCCCTCCAGAGATCATCCATCAGTGCGACCAATGCTGTCTCCATACTGTATCCAACCTGGAAGCCCGATTGGTATGGATCTAGGTAGTCAGCTTCATCCAGGAACTCCGGGAGCTGATGGGCCACCACGCTCTCAACAACCTTCGCCACAAAGCGAAGGTTGGAGACCGGACGAAAGTTGTTTAAAATGGCTGGGTCCAGAGCAGGTTTCTTAAGGAGGAGCCTCACCACCGCCTTCTTCAAGGCAGCGGGAAAGGAACCCTCCCTCAATGAAGCATTGATAACTGCCTGGAGCCAGCTGCGTGTAACCTCCCTGGAGGCATATACCAACCAGGAGGGACACGGGTCCATTAAACACGTGGTAGAACTCAGCCCCCTCATAGTCCTGTCCACTTCCATTAGGGATACAGGCTCAAACTCATCCCAGATGATGTCAGCCAGACTACTCGTAACTCCTTCATCTGACTCCTGCCAGTTGGAGTCCAAGCCAGCCCGAATCTGAGCGAATTTTGCCGTATTTTACAATCTTTTTTGCCACAGTTGTTCAGTGAATATTGCAGTTGTTAAAGTTAGTAACATGTTTTTTTAAGTGAATCTGATTTATCGATTGACTTTGCTTATCAGAAGGTTGCAAAAGGGGATCACATCATCCCAGGACACTGCAATCGTCATAAATGTGAGTCCATTGCCAAAGCATCTGAATTTTAATCACGTGACCATGGGGATGCTGCAATGGTTGTAATTGTGAAAAAGGATCATGTCACTTTTTCAGTGATGTAACTTTGAACAGTCACTAAATGGACTGTTGTAAATTGAGGACTACCTGTATTCTCTTTTCAGGGCTATCTCGCTATTTTGCCTCAAATCATTTGGACACTAAAACTTGATCAAGCTTCCAAATCAATTATGACAGACTTTGCTTGCTTTTTGGATTATAGAATTCATGGGAGGCCACAATAAATAGCCACAATTTTACTACTGCTGCAACTAACATGCATCTACACATGTATCTACAAAAGAGTTAGAGCCAGCTTCTTTGCCAACTACTAGGCACCCTGCTATAGGTGGTAATCTCTGTTCTGTTTTCTGTGCCTGAGCGGTACGGATCTGGATGGGGAGGAACAGGCTTCGACTCAACCCGGCCAAGACCGAGTGGCTGTACGCAGCATCTCGGATTATCCAGGAAATTCCTTCTTTAGTTATGGGGGGAGAGGTGTTACCCACCGTAGATAGGGTTTGGAACTTGGGCGTCCTCCTGGATGCACGGCTAAGTTTGGAGGACCAGGTGGGAGCTGTGACCAGGGGGGCATTTGCCCAGGTTCGCATGGTGCGCCAGTTGCACCCCTATCTGGACTGAGATGCTTTACTTATGGTTACTCATGTGCTTGTTACCTCCCGTGTAGACTACTGCAACGCTGTCTACATGGGGCTGCCCTTGAGGACCACTCGGGGGCTTCAACTAGTGCAGAATGCGGCCGCGCGGGTTGTGATGGGAGTATCCCGATACTCCCATATTACACCTCTCATGTGTGAACTGCATTGGTTGCCGGTTGCCCTCTGGGTGAGATTCAAGATGCTGGTAATCACCTATAAAGCCCTACATGGCTTAGGGGCGGGGTATTTGCGGGAACATCTACTGCCAGTAACGACTGCCTAGCGTCCCGTGCGCTCCCACAGACAGGGGCTCTTCAGGGTGCCGTCGGCCAGACATTGTCGGCTGGCGACCTCCAGGGGGAGAGCCTTCTCTGTGGGAGCTCCCACCTTGTGGAACCAGCTGCCCTTGGAGCTCCGGATGGCCCCTGACCTTCGATCCTTCCGTCGCGACCTGAAGACATGGCTGTTTCAACAGGCCGACCTGGACTGGGGGGTGGTGGCTATTGGTTTTTTTAGTGTATATTCGCTGTTGCTGGTTTTAATTAATGTTTTTTGGGATTTCTATTTAATAATTTTTTAATAATTTTAAAATTTTGTATTGTATGTTATTTACTGTTGTGAGCCTCCCTGAGTCCTTTGGGAGATAGGGCGGCATATAAATCCCATAAACAGATAGATAGATAGATAGATAGATAGATAGATAGATAGATAGATAGATAGATAGATAGATAGTTCCTCTTCTTGTTTCTCCCTTGTGCCAAGGGATCCTTCCATTCATGGCTGATTTCAGCCAATTTCCCCAAAGATGCTTCCTTTATGCCTCTGTCACATCTACAAGGTAAACCAGACTAAGACACCAACCCCGTATAGGTCAGCATTGTATTAGTTATTGTATTATTTATTTATTCTAACAGTTATACTAACAGAAGCTTGCAAGTCTGAACATGCCCCAACCAAAAAACCATCTTCTTGTGGACTAGGTAGGGCTTGCTTGTCTTGAGATCTTTTCTCAAATTAGTTTCTACTCCAGGCTCCAGCCCCATTTCTCTTGACTGTTGCCTTGTAGTGACTCTTCCTCCTGTCTTGCAAGGTCATTTCCTATATCCTCTACAACCTCCCTCCCTTATGCATGCCCTCACCACCACCGCTTCTATTTCCTCCACACCCTCTGCATCGAAGGTGTCTGGTCCAGCTATAGAAGCATTGGGACACATTCATGAACTTAAAGCACCTCTAAGACTGCCTTTGTCATCAGTCTACTTGTCAGTCTTTCAAGGTAGATCAGGTCAGGAAACAAATACAAGAACAAGTGGAATTCTCTTTTTTTTATTGTTATATTGTTATAGGATATACAAAGGCCTTTCTCTCCATCCAGCCTTAGCTCATGCTCACACAATCATTACTGAATTCCTCCTTCGAGGCCACCTCCCTGTTTCTCTACTTGACCTTAGATAAGCTTGAACTCAGCTGCAGCTTTCTAGAAATTAAGCACCAAAAACTGCACCGATATGACAGAATTGTTATTATAACATCAAGACAAAAGCCCTATTAGCACAGTTGCCTCTTACAATTAAGGTTTTTGTTCCACTTTATTACATCTTGGATTAGGTCCCCCCCCCTTTTTTTTTGATGGCTTAGTAGAAACCTACTTTATGCTTCCCTTGGCGTGTGCTATTGACTTTGTCCACATTCCTGCACTGAGAACTCTACTATACCCCACATCCATTGCTGGATTTTTATGCAGCTTGCTTATTTATTTATTTATTTATCTATCTATCTATCTATCTATCTATCTATCTATCTATCTATCTATCTATCTATTTATGAGATTTCTATGCCGCCCTATCTCCTAAAGGACTCAGGGCGGCTTACAATAATAAAAGCAAGGCAATATAAAAGTTAAAAAATGATTAAATATTGAAATCTCACTAAGCCAAAATATATAAAACTATCGCTAAAATCCCCTCCCCTCCATCAGTCCGGGTCGGCGAGTTGGAAAAGCCACATTTTTAGGCCACGACGGAAGGATCAGAGGTCAGGGACCACCCGAAGCTCCAGGGGCAGTTGATTCCATAGGGTGGGTGCTCCCACAGAGAAGGCCCTACCCCTAGGGGTCGCCAGCCGACATTGTCTGGTCGACGGCACCCCAAGGAGGCCCTGCCTGTGGGAGCGCACGGGATGTTGGGAAGCTTAATGGAAATAGGTTGAGGAATTTATCTGAATACTTCAGTTTAATTTCATGTAATACCAGGTCTTTCATATTTTGTCTTTTCTCTTTCATCTGAAAAAAAGTCACGCGCGTCTCCAGTAGCATTAATAACAGTAATAAGCAGGCATATACAATAGAATGGAGGCTATTGCTGAGCACATTAGGTGGTATTCCAAAGATTGTAAGCCACCCTAGTCTCCGGAGAAGGACGGCATATAAATGTGAATTAAAAAAAAACATTCATACAAAAAAAAGCCACAATTCATAAAAATGCATCATGACATTATCATGCAAATGAGATCATCATGCAAATAAGAAGAACAGATGCAAGTGTGTTGAGTCTCATGATTTATGTGATGATGGATGTATTTCCTTACCCTCCCACATCCTTGTAGAATACAATGTTTGGTTTCCATAACAATATATCTCCTCCTTTTTTCCTTTGCAAAGTGGCCCTATTCTTTCCCTCCTGACCACAGTATTTCACCGAAAGCCTAGTATGTTCCTGCTGTTTGTGACTGGAAGCTTTCCTGTGATTTCTCAGTGTTCATGTCAAAAATCTTTTGAGTTCACTGAGGTCCAGCTCCAGCTGACCTCTCAACTCCTCCCTAGCTAGGAGTTGAAAATGATTTGATGGCACTTTTACTAGTGGACCTAATGGGATGGGTAGGAGAGATTGTGAAGTGGTAGTCCCTAAAATAACCCAGTCTTGTGCCATGAAGGGCTTTATAGTTCATCTTGAACTGTGCTGGAAGTATACTGGCAAACAATGTAGCTTGTGAAACAGAGATGTAATATGCACTAACCAAGGAAGACACATAACTGTCTTTGCAGCTACATTTTGTACCAGTTGTAACTGTTTCAACCAGGCAAACTGTTTTTCCTTTTATTAAAAGCTTTTGTAGCACCTTTCATTTGAGAATGCATTGAAAACTACATTATGACTAAGTTAGTGGTAATTTCTTAAACAAGATCCAAGCCTTTTGTCTAAATTAGAATAGGATTCAAGACAATTTTGGGACAATATAGGATTGTATGGGCTTTACTGCCAAAATACAAATGACGCAATTTGAAAGGCTAGAGTTAATAGTCAATAGCCAGAGATTTTTCTGCTTGCTATTCTCTTGGTGTCAGGGAGGATCAGCAAATCTCTGCTGCAAGTTGGAAAAACTATTTTATCTCTCTCTCTCTCTCCCTCCCTCCCTCCCTCTCCCTCCCTCCCTCCCTCCCTCCCTCCCCCCCTCTCTTTCTCTCTCTGTCTCTTCCTCCACAGTCATATTTCTCTTTCAGCAGTCATATTTCTTGGAAGTTGTACAAAACAAAACAAATGTAAGGAACAGCTCCTGGCTATGTAGTCATTTTTATACACTCAGTTATATGTCTTCACATATTGGAAAAATATGATTTTGTTTTGTCTTTCTTCCTTCTAGACTGGAGACCTGCTGTGATGCTGGGAGCTATAGATTGTGCTGATTTTTCCAATAAGAACATCTGTTATAAGTTTGGAATAAAGAGCTACCCTACTGTGAAGGTAAAGATTCTGGTGGTGAGGGTTACAATTCCTGTTCTCTCCATCCAGCATGATCCTGGGTAATTATAGGCCAGCATCCCAGAAGTAGCTGATCTAGATATTTTTGCTCCATTTGGAACCAGCATTAGATTGCTGAGCACAACAAAGTCTGGTAGAGAGTGATACAGTACCATCTGGTGCATTCTGTAAGGAGTTGGAAGCACTTGTATCTGATGATCTCTCAGGAGGGGCAACTTGCAGCATCCCCAAACTTCATTTTGTGTCCTTTAGAAATTTGTGTAGCTGAATTCAGATGGCAAACTCTTCAGAAGTGCTACATGATTTCTTGCTGGATTTTGGCAGGAAAAGGAAAAAAAGAAAAATTGGCACTACACACTTTGATGATGTCACTAACTTACATGGCGTGACCCTTGGCCACCCATTTATCTAGAGGTTAGAGATTATTTGTACTGTGCAAATGTGCCTCTTACCACAGCCAGAAACAGATATGGATCCAGATTGCAAGTTGCAGAAGACAATCCAAAGAGCCCCCTATCCACTGCCTTGCAATTCACAGGCCAAAATGAATCCCAGATAACAGAGCTAGAGGGTGCCCTAGTCATCACTAAAGACTTTATTCATCAGGAATCAAAACTTAGATGAATTGTAGAGATTTTGTCAGTGAAATAATGTACAATTGGTTACAATAGCCAAGTGGGAAATTTCTCTCTCAAGTTTTCCCCGAAAGAGAATTAGAAACCCTGCACAGGGGTGACAGCTACTGACTCAATAAGGGGAAAAGGAGCTTACTTCTCCTGCTTTAGGGAAGACCATGCTTTGTTCTCTTAATCACTTTGAGATAAAAATGAGCTCTGATATATGCTACCTACCAAGCATCCTGAGGAAGAATGCTGCCCATAAGATCCCCAGCTTGTCTCCACAGCTGCACTGAACATGCAGACACTCCCATCCCTGTATCTCAAGAGCAACGTCCTTGGTCACAGGTAAGTATCACATCAAAGACAAACCATCTGTGACCTTGGTGGTGATCTTGCTGAAAGATACAAAACTCAGCTGAAGATATTTCAAATAAAGGAACTTTGTTGCCCCTGCCCAGCCAGGTTTCAGGTGCCACCTCTTTCCCAAACAGTTTGTGGGTGTAGGTGATTTCTCTGCAATTTGTTTGCACCTTGAAGCCAAGCTTCTAGCAAAATGGCCATGTAGCCTCTAAGGGTGAGTGGTTGGGTTGGAAGTTGAGGTAGCCACCAATTTGGAGCATAGAAGTTTACTGTACACTATGGATTTTATGGATTAGACACAACTTGTATTAGGCTACTTCCATATTGTTGGTAGGTTAGTTGGTTGGAGCCAGGGCATACTTCTGAGATTCAGTGTAATTGTTGAAAGGAATGATATACGGTGATGGTAGACATCCATGGATTCAAATTTATTTCTTGACACCAAGGAAGCTGCATCATTGGGTGCCCTTCAGTAAATCTGCCTCCCCTAAGTCAAAGCTTTCTTTTGTTGAAGGTACATGAGACAGTATATCACCTAGTCCTAGTTGCTAGGACATTCACTGTAAAAAAAAACCAGAACAGAACCCTACTAGCTTAATGTTCATGGGAAAAAGCAGATAAATTTGGCTTGCAGAGAGAGGACTGATTTTAATAGATAAAGATGGTAATTCTCTTCTTAGGATTTATTATCCTGCATCTGAATTAATCCTCGCTGTGCAGTTATTTAACAAGAAAAGCAATTTATCCATCTCTGGGAACTTGCCTTTTTTAACCTTAAGTTTCTTATTTACATATATAAGCCTTGTTCCTTTCCTCTCTTTCCTGGGTTTACATTCAGTTTTTGTTATAAGCTGATGTGGCATTTTCTGCTTCCTTTTCCTTGTATTTGTTAAATCTCCAAAGCCTGGTCATTGCACAAGCTCTTGATTTGTGTACATTTGATCAGGTGGAAAGTACACAGCTGGCAGGACATGCTATAAACCTTTCCAAAAGAATCAACATAGGAAAGGGAAGGCATATTTGCTTGGTAATTCAGTTCTGTAGCTTTGCCCTATCCAATGGCATGGGCAGCATAGGGATGAATTTTTCCCACAGAACAATTAGAAACTTAATTTGCAGTTTTATTTCAAATGAGTGATAAATATATTTTGGAGGTGATATAAAATGGGGCAAAAATGATAAATACACCTTAGCACGCACGCACACACACACACACACACAAAATCATCCTCATGCTTAGATATGATATCTGCACTAAGGGAATGTAACTGCCTGTGACAATATTGTTTAAGATTTTATGAAACAATTTTATTGCAAACCAGTTGGAGAACGCTCTCTCTGTTTTAAAGAAAATAAAATAATGTGAGAGCATATCAATTTTTTAAAAATGAGGGAAACAGGAAGGCAAAACCAACAACCTAACAGGACCTGGGTGAAAAGAGAAGCTTTGGGCAGGTCCACCACATATGAAAATATATACCTTTTTCCTTTTTACACTTCCAACAGCTTGGGCTTAGGTTGAACATGCCTAGAGGTCAAGAAATATTGGAATATAATTCGATTGTGGCTAGAAGAAATAACAAAACAGAAAATTGAACCCAAACCAGAACTATTTCTATTAGGCATAATAACAGAAAATATAATAAAAAAGATAAATACATTATGCTACATATCTTAACAGCTGCTAGGATTTCCTACGCACAATTTTGGAAGCAGGAAAATCAAGGTACCATCAGAGGGTGTTTTATAAAAAAAAATTAGACTGTGCAGAGATGGACAGACTAACAATGAAATTAAGAGAGAGTCGATATAATGTCTGGGATACCTGGTATAAATGGTTTAAGAATAAAAAGAAATCAAAATGGCAATTAGGTAAAGAATAAGAAACTATGTAAGTACTTATATCTATATTTATATCTATATATATTAAGTTGAAATTGTATAATGAAAGAAATGTGTATATAGAAAGATGATAAGGAAGTGTAAAAGATGTCTTGATGTTGATATAATGATGTATAAAGTTTTATTTTATGTTTTTAAATTTTGAAAACTAAATAAAATTTAATAATTGTTAAAAAGAAGAAAGAAAAGAGAAGCTTTATAGATCCTTACAAGGTATTCATGTAGATGTGCTATGAATTTGGGAAGAGGTGGAAATTATTCCAGAATGCTGCCCCTATCATAAGAATTAGTGTTTGGGAGGGCATAAAAATATCTGAAGAAATAGAATATTTAATGACAACTGTTTGTCTGATTTTTGGCCAAATATGATAACGTTAGGAATTATCCTTTCTCTGGAGTGTATAGAAAGTTTTCAGCTAAAATTGTAGCTATGAGACTATGTTCCTGGGGAGGTGGGCACAGGAGAGGTGAAAAGGAAAGAACCCCCCCCCTCAAATTCCTTCAGCTCTCTGATGGTTCCTACAAAATGATAAATCATAAACTGTGTGTTGGAAAACTACAATGGTTAGGTTCACAAACACACATACTAAAGCAGTTCAGAGATTTGTATGGCTTAAAGCTGTGTGTGGAACCAATTACTGGTTCATCTGAGCCTAGCAAATTTATATTTTTGGCATCATCTTTTAATATTTGTAACTACATGAACTATTCTTTCATTGGTATTTTTGCTAAGAAATGGATTATGTTTTGTCCCTGGGGATGCTTTTCCAGTTCTGTCATTACATCTTCCCTATGCAATGACCAACATTATTTGGTTGTTCCTCTGCTGGTGAAAATGGGGTATTTATTCTGGATTTGTGGGAAATGCCCAATCCGGCAAGGAGGAGGAATCAAGTGGGGAGTAATCCATGAATTGTTTGCAGTTGCAAGAGATCCAGGACTATCCCCCCAACTTCCACCTTGCCATCCCCACCCCCAAATTCCAAGAAACAGTATCTATTTGTTCCCAGAGGAAGACAAGCAGTCTGGGGAGAATCCTGTATTATAGGTAGAATTGTTTGAACGTGAACTTCTCATGTGTTGATTGTTGCTTGGGCCTGACAGGACCCCAGAATAGAATTCAGTAGAATTGAAAGAGGCATTTTAATTTTAATTTAATTTTAAAATAACAATTCACAGGGATTTTAAAAGCAAAGTATTATATATACAATAGTTTAACAAAAAGACAGTTTTAACAGAAAGATATGAATGGATTGAATCATTGATTAATTGATAATGTGACATCAAGTTGGTGTTGATTTTTAGTGACAACATAGGAAGATTTTCTTCATGATGATCTGTTCCTAATCTAGTTTTTCAGATCTTCCAAAAGTGAACAGAAAGGGAAGCTATCAACAAAAAACTGTGTTGGTAATTTTCTTCCATCTCAATTTATATACTTCTCTCCCAGTTTGTAGGCTGATGGGTAAGAATTTTAGATTACAACTGGGCAATTGTGTTGCTTAACATACTACAAAAGCAACATTTAAAAGCAAAATCTTAACTGTGGTTTATTTCTTTCCAGTTTTTCAAGATGGCCTCCCAAAAACCTGAGGATGGCATACAATTAAACAGTATGTACCATATACAGAATTCTTGCCAGTAAAGTGGCAGCTAAATAAATTGTCTCTTTCTATCCCCAAGGAAAGTCATGTTTATCAAAGAGAGAGATGATCTACCATGTAATAAGACTGTTATTGTACTGCAGTTTCTTTGAGACGTTTCATTCCTTTCCTATACCTCTTGTTACATATTTCATTTTGGCAAGGTCTTCTCAAATCAGCAAATTGGGACTTCCATTTTGGGGTGCAACAATTCTGTATCCAGATAAATAATATGGGTTATTATAGGTAAATCAGAACCTGATTAACTAATTTCCAAAGGACATATGGCTTGACTTTCTCTTGTGGATTAATTCAAGGCTTAACCTTGTTCAGAATAATATATGCTTTCTTTTTGCTTTAAAAAAATAAACTATAACCAGTTGTGGTTGGGTTTTACATTTCCAAATAAAGTGTGTGAGTACTGGCTTATTTTCTGCTTACCTGGATGAAGATCTCCTTAAAACCTAAATATTATTATTTAATATTATTATTAGGGATAACCAAGGAGTGTTTCTCTTGGAAGAAACTTAAGAATCTGTAACAAAGAATTCTCAGTATGTTTCTTAGGCTGCAATATGGACCTGCCATAGTGTAGGTAAATCATTGAATCAAAAGAAGAAGCAAAGCGGAAAGTACTAATGCACTGCTGCATGAAGATTGCCTGCAGAAGACTGAAAGGCCAGCATCTAAGTCTTCTTATGAACTCCAACAGATGCTGTTGATTGTTTCTTGAACTGTAGGAAGGTCAAACAATTATTCTTTCTTTATTGGTGATACTTGTTGGACCACATTGGTGAAGTACTTGGTCAAGAGAATTGCTCAGACTCTCTATAGAGGAAATCCCCTTTCAGGAAGTATTGTACTCTGGAATGAGCCATGTAAGAACTAAGTTGGGAGTGGCTCCATGGCAGAAGGGTTGCATTTGAGTGGCTAGACTCCCATTTACTTTTGCCCTTCAATTCTCAACTGAAAATGGAACTTGATGGGGATACAGCAAGCATAGAGAGATATTTGCTGGGACAAATGAGGTACAGGTGACTGGAATTCACCTTCCTCTAAGTAGCTGTTCAGGGAGGGAAAATGGCTCGGTTCCTGTTGTTCCATGTTTAGAGGTTTGACCTTGAAAAATCTATAAAGATTATTTGCATGATGTGATCATTTCCAGCGTACTCTCTCTACATGGATACAAATGATAAACTAATCAGAAAAAATGGAATCCTTATATTTAAGCAGTTGGAAAGCATGTGTGGACAACAGTCCCCAGTATAATCAGGTGGTAGAAGCTGCTGGGACTTTGCTCATGCATGGTATGTTCTGGGGTATCCTGAATTATCTTGAGTTATCTTGACTGGTTGGCTGGGATTTCACAATGATATGCTTCCTTTCCCATACAGAGTATGAAAAAAACATTGAGTCTCTAAGAGGGACCATAATCACTTTAATGGAGATTCATGGAGATACGTGGCCTTCTGCCAGCCCACCTTTGCGCCCAACAAGGTAATTTGAAAGGAAATTGCAAGACAAACTATCCCTTTTAAGCATCAGTACGCATGCTGCTCGTTTTTCCTTCAACTCAATAGAATATGTAAAAGGGCTTTGGACTCTGAAAACTGAGCATTTAAATTGCATTAGATATTCAAAGTGCTTCATTACAACAACTTAATAACATAGGATAGTGTTGTCCTACACATTTAGCAGACTGAAGGTATCAGATCCCTGCACCAAAAGAGATTGTAACTTAAAATCATTGATGAGAAGGATAATAGAGAAAGGGAAAAGAAATTAGAGGCTGGGGCTACAGTGAATCAATGTGAACAGATATACCAGTAACTGGTTTGTGATTTGTACTGATAAGTATGTGTATTATCTCTTAAAATATATATACACCTTCCATGTTGAAAAATCATCATGGAGAATATTTTAAATTCAGCTATAAAGTCACTTGACAGTGGGATGGATGGCATATAAGTTTAATAAATAAGTAAAATAGGACATAAAAATGAGACTGTATATTTTTAAAATCAGTGTACTATGCTGCATGAATTGAAAGTGCATTATCAATTATTTATGTGATTGTTGATTTTGATAAAATAATTTCTAACAGTTGTAGAAAAATATTTAAAAATATTAGATATTGTTTCTGTTTTCTGAAAGGTTTCTAATATTTTCATGTTAAATTAGTTTTTGAATAGTAGTAGAAGATGATCTTAGATCACAGTCAGAAGGCTACAGGAATTGATGGAATATTTATAGAAATATTGCAAATCAGTACAGATTTTAACCAAGTTATGGGAGCAAACATGGACATAATAGTTACCAGATTGAAGAGATCAGTCTACATATTGAGACCAAAGAAAGGAGACTTAGCAGAGTGCATGAACTATCACACAATTGCCTTAATTTCACATGCTAGTAAAATAAATCATCCCACATAGATTAGAGCCCTAAATGGAAAGAAAAGGGTGTGTCAAATGTTTAAAATGACTTTAGAAAATGCTAAGAAACCCAAAGAATTCCAAAAAGAGGTCAATAAGTTTTTCCACTGATTACCAAAATGCCTTTGATTGTGTCAACCCAGATTCTTCTCTGCCTTGTGAAGGATTACTGTAGGAATAATATTATAGCGTTGCTTGTTTTACAAAGGAGATAGTGTCTTACTTCTGCAACCCAAGTTATAATTGCCTTTGATAAAATCTTTATTCAGTTTGATGAACTGCCTGTTTCTTAATGACTCTGGGTGGTTCAAAATACATGAAACAATATAAAAAGAATATCATAGAAACAACAGACAATAAAACCAGGCTCCAAGAAAAAAAAAGGAAGAGCAAATGGCAAACCCCAAACCATCTTACCAGTGACTAATATCCAAGAAAGGAAGCACCAGCCTCCCTTAGCCCTGGGCTTGGGAGAACAACCATAATCTCATAAAACAAAACAAGTGTGCCCTTAACTAAAAAAGCCTTTGTCAACAATGGGCAGTCAATTGCCCCTCTGTAATTGGTTACTCAGTTAGTTATATAGAACCCACACTTGGGGGTGACATTCTGTGGTCTACCTGAATGGCATGTTCTTTTGTGAAGAATTATATAACTTAGCTTGCCTCAGACTGGTACCTCCCCCCCAATATGTTGAATTAAAATTTCCATCTTCCCCAACCAATATGTTCTCAAGTAAATTTAGTATTTCATCATCAGGGATGGTTTCTACATTGTGTTGAGCCCCAGGAATGAAGAAAGGAGAGGGTTTCCATTCAAAGATTCTGCAATTTTGTCCTTTGCTGACAATTAATTATATTTGTAATTTCTGGTTTCATTTTGTGGACAGAAATATCCATTCATAATACACTCATTCTCTTGTAAGGAATTGAGTGATTAGCGGAACTGACATTTCATTATTTGGTGTTGTATGTTTTGGAGAAAACCATCAGCTTGCAAATTTAGAATATTACATATTATTCATTTTATAAAGTCTATAAACAATGACTCAGTAAATGATGTGTAAATGTTAGAACACAGCTTCTATAAACATTGAAAGACAAGTTATGGCTTATAGTATTTGAATATGTGTTGTAACAACTGCTCATTTACTGAATCATTGTTTCTAAATCATTGTGAAACTTCTACACACCTATCAAACTTCTTTATATATATAAAGTAGAGTTTGAGCATTTCCTGTGGTTTTCTGTTTCTTGAACTAATCTACCTTGAAGACCTGACAACACATTGGGTAATCAAACCTATTGATTTTTTGTTTAAAAATAAAGTTTATGCATTAGAGCTGATAGTTCACTTGGAATGTGTGATGAGCTTTTTTTTCTTTTGGTGGACAAGATTTAGAAGAATACAAATTTGTTGAAGTGGGAAGGAAGGAAACTGTGGGCAGACAGACATCTTACTAAAGTCTGACTTTTTTTGCTTGACAAAGGTTTGACACAAAAATGTATTAAAATGTGATTATAATTCTCCTGTAAGGATAAAGCCTAACATGACTTGAATTGGACACCTAGACATGGGACACTTATGAGATTGGAGTTTAGCTGGTTGTGGGTTACCCATCTTTGCCTTGCTTTTGATTCTGGAATTAGAGATAAACTTTAAAAAAAACCCAAAACAACTATTCATAATGATATAAACTGATTATGTCTGAAAAAGCATTATTAGTTCTATTCTCTTGGAAAACATTACAGGTAGTCCTCTACTTATGACTAAAATTGAAACTGAAATTGTGGTCACTAAGCAATATGGTCATTAAGTGAGTCATCATGTGACCGGACCCAATTTTATGACCATTTTTACATTAAGCAAATTGCCCCAGCCATTAAGCAAATCACATTGCCATTAACACAGTTGTTAGGAAAATCTGGCTTCTCCAATTAACTTTGCTTGTTGGAAGCCAGCTGGGTTGATTGCAAATTGCGATCATGTGACCACAAAACACTTCAATTCTCAAAAAAAAAAAAAATCAAGCCAGTGGCCATGTGCCTGAATTGTGATCAGATGACTGCAGGGGTTGTGCAATGGTTGTAACTAAGAGGACAGAAAGCTGGAGACCAGGAATTCAATCCCCATTTTAGCCATGAAAGTCAGCTGGATAACTTTGGGCCAGTCATTCTCTCTCAACCCAACATACCTCACAGGATGGTTGCTGTGTAGAAAATAGAAAGAAGGTATATTGGATGTGTTCACCACCTTGACTTATTACTAAACTAATAAAAGGCAGGATGCAAACATATAAAAGCAAGCAAAAGCAAACTTCAAATTGTCATTAAATTAATGATTACCTTGTCAAATCAAATCAAATCAAGTTTATTATAGTCAAAGACCAGAGACCAAAACAAATAAAAACACTCAAGGAATATCCAGTTAAAAAATTCTAGAATAAAGTAATAAACAACAGATAAAATCTATATTAAAATAACAATTTGGCATCCAATCTGTCACTTAAACATGGCCTAACTATACTATAATATCAACCTTTAAAACGTGAGGCCCATAGTCATTCAATACTAAAATGTAACATTAGTTGTGCAACATTAGTTGTGTCAAATAGCTATGGTGGATTAAATAAAAGCAAGCAAAAGCAAATTTCCAACTGTCATTAAGCCAATGATTACCTTATCAAAAGGAGAAAAAAAGGAAAAGGGTCTTAATTGCCAGAGGAAGGACCTTTAGAAACAGTGGTTTTCCCCAAAGACAGGATGTGTTTTTTTCCTTGCCCTCGCTGTATATCTTTAAAAAAAACTGCACCAGAAATAATATTCTATCTCGGTTCTCTGTCCCCAACTCCATAACATGCCTGTCACCTGATTCAGGACATGTTGTTTTTACATTTCAATGTAAAAATAATCTTAAAATGAGATAAATCAGACTTTTTCAATGTGGGTATGCTGTCAGTCAGTACTGGGTGATGAATGCTGGGGGCAATACCAGTAGAGTGGGAGGATGGCTATATGAAGGAACAATGATGAAAGCCCTAGCTAGATTTTGTGGAGGTGGACAATTTGCACAAGAATGTTACTTTTGATAGTTGCTCTATATCTCTTGTAATACCTGTTCTCTAACAAGTACAGATGTAACAGCTGAAACTTTTTCCTATTGCTGATATATCTGTGCTAAGGAATGATGTTGCTGCTGTATTTGGAAAAGAGGAAATAGGTCAGATTTTTTTAAAGGGTGGAAATTTGCATTTCTATATTCCCATATAAGATCAAAAATCCTGTTAGATTAAAAAATGCATTGCTGTTCATTCAGGAAGAAATGCTCATAAGTTGGTTGGGTAACAGATCTCCTATAACAGGAGGCTATGAGCAACTAAATTTGCATAAGAAATGTTAATCTGTACTTGGAACAATATATAATATTCTTCCTCTTTTTCAGTGTAACAGAACTTCGTGATTTTTTTCTGGTAAACAACGTGACTTATTTGGCCCTGATATTTGACAAGGACGACTCCTTTTTGAGCAGAGAGGTGAATCTTAATTGATTGTTCAACATACACATCACAGTCAGTATTATTATTGTTTATTAAATTTATATCCTGCTTCTCTACACAGAAAACTTTGAGGCCTCTAACCTAACATTAAAATAAAGACTTGAAATTGGATTAAAACTTTTAAAACACAGGTAGATTGATATCAGTGTGCGTTCAAATAATATGATATTTGGGTTAGTGCAAATTAATACCAGGTTGTGTTTGATGTGATCACGTTAATGCGAGGCTATTGCTTGTGCAATTGAGACGTACACAGATGCATTTGCAGTTGTGGTTTTAGACGCTGCTAATCTTTGTGTGTGCAAAATGGGGAAAAGGAAGATTCTGTCAGAAGAAAACAGCACAAGTTTAAAAAAAGAGGTTTGTTATTACCTTGGAGCAAAAATTTGATGTAATTGAAGACATGAATGTGGTTGTAGCAATACTAAAATAAGATATATTGAAACACCTGTATACTTTTTTTGTTTTTATTTTGTTTTCTGTAACTGCTCTGTGATTTTGTTAACCATAAATTTTAATTAAAAGTATATTATTTTATCCTTTATTACAATAATTAATTGTTGTTTAAAATACTTCACTGCCTATTTGCTGATATATGGATGGGAAGTAAAGCACAATCAGACTTGTAAGATACTGCTACATTGTGCCTGGGAAATAATTGATAACCAATTACAGGATTTTCTACACAGGTACAGTTTTGGTATTAGGTGTCTAGTAGCGCCCTGTGTGCTGTATTTTGCACTAAAGTTTCAGGACACTCTTGAAGGCATTGCAGGGGTCAAATGACTAATGGCTCATTGGAATCACCTTTAATCAACCTGACCAGGAAATCTGCCCAAAGTGAGTTTTTAGAACATGCTCTGATGCACAGATAAATAGGCTAATTAAACATCATTATGTTGTTAAAGACTTGCAACTTTTGTGGAAATAAATAAAAGGTACTGTATATTGGCTCTTCCTTCCTGTTCCTTACTGGAATATCTTATATGGGTTAAGCACTCTGTTTGACATATTAATTTAATCCCTGATACTGTCCACAATAACTATTCTAGGGATATTTCCCCATCTCTACTGGTTAATTGTCCTGTGAACTCTTTGGTGATTCTGAGTTTGATTGTTGCTTTGCAGATGTTTCATTGCCTGACTAGGTCATATCAGTGCTAGTGAATGTGGAGTTTGCTCCCTGTTTATATGCAGTAGCTTGCCTGCCAGCGTTGGTGGGTGATTTTCTCCTTGGTAGTTTTACACACCATTCATTTACACACCATTCAAAAGAGACCATAAAAATGCTAAGAAGGAAATAAAAAGAGCAGAGCATTTCCTTCCCAGCAGTCTGCACCCAGATAAAGAAGGATTTTGTTGTTGTTAGCTGCAAAGTCCGACCCACTGCGACCCCATGGACAACGTTCCTCCAGGCCTTCCTGTCCTCTACCATCCCCTGGAGTCCATTTAAGCTATCGCTGACTGCTTCACTGACTCCATCCAGCCACCTCATTCTCTGTGGTCTCCTTCTTCTTTTGCTCTCAATCGTTCCCAGCATTAGGCTCTTCTCCAGTGAAGAGTCCTTCCTTCTCATTAAGTGGCCAAAGTATTTGAGTTTCATCTTCAGGATCTGGCCTTCTAAAGAGCAGTCAGGATTGATGATCTCTAGGACTGACAGGTTTGATCGCCTTGCAGTCCAAGGAATTCACAGGAGTCTCCTCCAGCACAATAGTTCAAAGGCCTCAATTCTTTGGTGCTCAGCCTTCCTTATGGTCCAACTTTCGCAGCTGGGAAAACCAAGCAGGGATTAACACCAGGAAAATATTCATGCAAAAAACAAGACCCTAATCAAGAAACTACTAAGGAGAACCTTTGCCCCTCCCCCCCCCAATACTGTATATAAATAGGGAGGAAAGCCCACACTCACTAGCACTAACGATTTTATCTAGTTGGGTACTGAAATGCAAACAACCAAGCTCAGAGAGCTCCATATATATTCTCTTCTATTTGTTCTGTATTAGGTCAAGTTAATATTTCTGAATTGTTCAGGAGATATTTGTTTTACAGCTTTGGAGTGCTTCCTCTTCCCTGGCCGGTGCTTATTTTATTAAAAATAACCGCTATGCATATGTGTCCAGATATCATCTCTTGACAAGGTTAAATTGAAGGAAGCAAATGGTATAGTTCACAAAACATGTTTTCTCAATATGACTAAACAAAGTAATTTTTAACCTCCAATTGATTAATCTCATGTGAAAGAATTTATTTTACATAATCCACCCCCACAAATGAAAGGAGGATAATGCGTCTGCTGGTTAGCTTTTTTCATTCAAGGTGACAGGGATATCCCTTTTATTTCTTCACAACAATTACATTTGTATGGTAAATTAGAATATAATCTCTTTTTATAAACTGTATTTCCAGTTAAAGTAAACATGGGTGACACTGACAATAGGATTTTGTGAATTTGACCAGACTTTTGTTTTATTTTTTTTTGACAGACTAAGCATGAATTTCTGATTTCAAATTAAGTAGGGAACATCAAACAGATTTTAATTTAAAATCTAATGTACATGTGAAAGGATGTAAATTCTGATTCTAGCAGCACTGACATGTGGTGGCAACACAGAAGATTTCTCCATGCATGAAAAAGTATGGATGAGCTGCTGCTGATTTCTGCTCCAAGCACCTGTTATTTCCCTCCCAAAGTCTCTTTTTAGCTGCCAGTTTTTCTAAAGATGGAAGAATCATTTGTTCCTTGAAAGAGGAGAAGGGGGAACTGACTAATGGACAGCCATTATGTTGCCTGTGTTTTTATGTACCCTGGCTTTCTATGCCTATTTATCTTTCAAAGTCTGAACAGAAAGAGTTCTACCATGCGGTAAAAAGTTTTTAAATACAAAGATTACGCTAAAAATCTTTAATTGTGTAACATTAAGCTGAGTATATATAATGGATTACCTACCTCTTTTCCAGTTAGGGATTCAAGGGAGACTTTGGCAATGGATATATCGTTGCTAAAGAAATAATAATGGAACATTCCAAAGAATGTGTGTGCCTCTGATTCATCCACAAATATGCAACATGATACTGTTCAGATGTGAATAACCTGAAAAAGATCAGCAAGACTTCATTGGTAGTGGTTTACGAGAATGAGTGAGAGCTGCAAGAGAGTCTTTCAGAAGATTAAATTTTCGAATAGAGGAGGAAGAAGGTAACTTCTTGTGTCCAGCTGAGCAATATTGACTCAGGCCTTGTTTGATTCTAGGTAGCATTGGATATGTCTCAATTTGAGAATATTGCAGTAAGGCGAGTCCTGCAGAGCAATGAAGAGCTAGTGAAGCAGTTCAACATCACTACATTTCCATCTGGCCTCCTTGTGACCAATAATGGTTCTTGCAGAAGCATCCCTGGGTGAGATGTTATCATAGTCATAAAATCCTCACTTTTCTGTTTTATCTAGTACTGTTGCTAAAATGCATGCATTCTCTGTCACTCATGTTCCTTCTCCTTGAGTTCAAGAATTTAGGTTCCTGTAGCAACCCAGCTAATTTTTTTGTGAGGACTTTCCATCCAATTCACGATTTCTTTTACATATGTTAGAAAAATTGACTGTCTATTCTTAAATTTCGTTTCATAATTATTCATGTAAGGAATTTGCAGAATATTTATATTTTGGGGATTCTCGGACCAGTTCCTATGTGAGGGATCTTATTTAGAATTTATTTTTATTTTATTCTTATTTAGAAGGGGAGCTTATCAAATTTAGAGGTGACACCAAACTTGGGGGCATTGCTAAGATTTTGGAAGATAGTTTCAAGAATCAGAAGGATCTTGACGGGCTTCAGCAATGGGTCCTATCCAATAAGATGTGGTTCAGTGGTTAGAAAAACAAAGTCCTGCATTTAGGCAGGAAAAACCAAATGCATAGGTATAGAATAGGTAGTACCTGGCTCAACAATAGCAATAGAGAGAATGAGGTGTCCTAGCGGACCACCACTTAAGTATGAGCCAGCAATGTGCTGCAGTTGTCAAAAAATGAATATATACAGTCCTGGGCTGCATCAACAGGAATAGCATCAAGATCACGAGAAGTGATAATACTGCTGTATATTGCACTAGTGAGGCTATACTTAGAATATTGTGTCAAATTCTGATAGCCACAATAGAAAAAAATGCAAAGATCCTAGAGCAGCAAAGATGAT
Organism: Naja naja; assembly: GCA_009733165.1. Classification (NCBI taxonomy): domain Eukaryota; kingdom Metazoa; phylum Chordata; class Lepidosauria; order Squamata; family Elapidae; genus Naja; species Naja naja. Next base: position 111,404,908 of record CM019150.1, on the reverse strand, counting down.
AAGGGGTCTGGAGGCTAAACCATATGATGAATGGTTAAGGGAACTTTGTATGTTTAGTCCAGGGGTCTTCAAACTTGACAGCTTTAAGACTTGTGGACTTCAACTCCCAGAATTCCTCCTCCAGTCATGTTAGCTCAGGAATTCTGGGAGATGAAGTCCACAAGTCTTAAAGCTGTCAAGTTTGAAGACCCTTGGTTTAGTCTAACAAAAAGAAGTATTAGAGGAAATATGACAGCTGTCTTTCAGTACTTGAGGGTCAGTGTTATTCTCATGAATACCTGAGGGAGGACAAGAAGCAATGGGTGGAAGCTTTTAAAGAGATATCATACCTGAACTAAGGAGAAATTTCCTGATAGTGAGAGCAATGAACCAATGGAACAGCTTGCCTCCCCAAGTTGTGGATGCTGGAGGTTTTCAAGAAAAGATTGGACATCCAGGATGGTAATTAGGAGACCTGCCTTGGGCAGTGGGTCAGACTAGAAGACCTCCTTCCCATCCTATGATTCAGGCATATGCAGAAAACTGCAACAGGATAGATTTGTACAGAACCTCTCTGATCATTGTATAAGAGATCAGCCTGTTATTCATTATAATTCAGACAGCTGCATTGTCAAAACCTGCTTTCAGCCAACTGTTTGGGCGTTCAAGTATTTTTATCTGCTAGCTGGGTTGGGAATGACGGAATCTCCACTGATGGGACGTTCTTGTTGTGCATGAAACAAAAAACCTGGATTTTTCTTTGGGGCATTGCTCAGAAAGAAATCTCCTGGGATATAAAGGATTTGTGTATGGAGGGTGTGGATATGGGATATGTCTTGCTAATTTCTTACAAAAGCATTTCAGGTGCTGTTATTCCAGAGAAGCAATCTGTGTTCTTCTCTTGTTATTGCATCAAGCACACACCATAATTAGAATCCTCTAAGGCAGTGGTTCTTAACCTGGGCGATATCGACACCCAAGGGGCGATTTTGTTTTTCAGGGGGGCGATGGAATGAAAAGGGGCGACATGGGGGCAAAGGAACAGAAGGGGGGCGATATGGGGCAATGGAGCGAGATATATTGGGAGAGAGAGAGAGAGAGATCTATATTGGTAGATAGATAGGTAGGTAGGTGGACAAAAAGACAGGCAGGTAGGTAGGCAGGCAGGCAGGCAAACAGACAGACCTTTTGGATGGATGGATGGATGGATGGATGGACGGATGGACAGACAGAAAGAATGTGAGAGCGGCAGCACTTTGGGAAAGCGGTGGCGAAGGCTTTTCCCAACATGCTGCCGCATTCAAGGTGCCGGTTCAGGTGCAGTACAACAGTCAATGGGGTGAGCCTGCAGGGCCGGTGCCTCGAACGCCTCCCTGCCGCCTCTTAGCACCCCTCTGCTGGCCCCCTTGGCCTTGGGGATGCTAAGAGGTGGCAGGGGGGTGGTTATGTTGGGGAGGGGGCGATGACAACTTCCTCAACGGCTCAAGGGGGCGATTCTTTCAAAAAGGTTAAGAACCACTGCTCTAAGGCAGCAATATCAAACCTGATTCTGTATAGATGTGAGGAACTGTGTCTCCGATTACTATGATAAACTTTTGTCTGTGGTCCTGTAGTTTAATCTAAGTCTCCCCGAAACTAGACTTGAGCAATGTGTGTGCCACGTGTGCCCATTTGTGGTAAATTCTTGTATCCTTTAATATCATGATGCTAGACCTGGTATATATTGGATTACTGCCATCTGATCTACACAGTTTCTTGTCTTGTACATTCTTCTTCCCCTTAATTATTTATATACACTGACTTTTTGTGGTTAGCTGCACATGTTAGAGATTTCCTGTGAAGATAACATACCATAATCCAGCACTAGTTGTACTCACTATCTAAAATAAACAGTTGTAACTTCTAATGCTGCAGTGTAATATGTCAACACAGTAAATTATTAATTCATTGAGAATCTTCTTGAGAAGAAAGGTGATTCCCTAGCTGTGGAACATTCAAATTTGAGCTACTGTCTCTTGACATACTAGCTTGGAAGCTGAATTTTGGGGCTCAACTTAATAGACATCAGAATTGTACCTTTTGATATACTCAGCAATTGTAAGTTAAGTTGAACAACTGAATTGTGTATCATTAGATTCCTTTTAAATAGCATCTGCAAAATTACAACACATAGAAAGACATAACATAGCTGGTTGGCTCAACTTGTAAGTGTCCCAGCTGGTCATGAAGCACCAGTTTTCTTATTTCAAGTGGGCCAATGAAAGGAATGGGAAATGGGCCATGTTTTTTTTTAAATATTTTCTCTTTTGCACATTCTTGGTTATTTTTTCTTCTGGATTTAAACTGCAATGATTAAATACTTAGAGCTCCTTTCCAGATTTCCCCATAAACCTGACTGTAAAAAATATGATTTCTGTAATAGAGTCAGTGGTGGGATTCAACCAGTTTGCACCAGTTCGGGAGAACCAGTTGTTAACTTTCTAAGCAGTTTGGTGAACTGGCTGTTGGAAGAAATCATTAGGGCAGAGAACCGGTTGTTAAATCATTTGAATCCCACCATTGAATAGAATTGTCAAAGTCTGGAATGCCCTACCTGATTCAGTTGTCTCAGCTACATATTTTCACAGTTTCAGTCACAAATTGACTTCCGTGGACCTTACTTCATACTTAAGTGGTCAATAGAGTGAGCACGCATAAGTACACTAATATGCTATCATCCCTGTCACTGTATTTTTATTGTCTTATTGTTTTTGTTTGACAAATTCCAATAAATAAATGTTGAAAACTCTCTGAGAACATGACCCAACTGGGAAGGCCTACACTGACTATTGCAGTGAACAAGAACATTTAAAATGTTAAAAAAAGTGTGCTGTTAGGTTTTTGGAGCCAGGCTTTTAGGGGCTCAGGAATGAGAATCAAATCCTTCAACTTCATGCAGTAGCAAATCCATAGTTTGTGTAGGTCTTTCAGCTATGGAAATAGCTGTGAACATAGGACTTTGCTGCTTTCATCCCTGCAACCTGTGCCCCTTTTTAGACATAAGTGCCGTAAAGAGATCTATGGTGACTAGGGGCAGGGTTTGCATCACATCACTTTTGACAACATTGACTTCCCTCCTTGCTCCCCTTAAGATGCTGCCAACTATGGTTTTATAGGGCAGTGACTCTATTGTTATTCAGGAAGGTAATTCCACATTGAACCCAGTAGAATTAGTGACTGAAAACTACTCATGCTTATATCACTGTAACTAAGCATCCTAGTCCATCATGTATAAAGCTGGCATAAATACTCTTGCATTAAATAGACGTCTCCAGGGCATGTACCTGATGCTTCAGAGGGATTTCAACTCCATTCACATTTATCCATTTCCTTGATTTAGAAACCATTTACTGATACTACCTTAATTTCACCAGGATTCAGGCACAGTGTACAGTATTGATCCCCTTTCTAATCTGTTATTGCTACTGGGGATTGCCCCAAGCCTTTTCCCATTCTTTATCATGACTTCCAATGCTTTACATAGACATAATATTAAATAGCATCAAACTACCTTGTGTTTTTCTCTGGCAAAATTATCAAGGAACTGAAAAATATTCATCTGGTGCTACCTTTTGTGTTCAGCCTTGCAACTTGTGATTCTCTGCCTAGTTTGCAGAAGGGAAGTTTTATTTCACATTATTTGGAAACAGAGATAATTGAGTGTGGTCTTCTGAAAACCTGGCAAGTGATCAACTATGTTCTGACCTACCACCTCACATCCACCCAGCTGCTCATCTCCTCCACATGCATTTCTAATTGCAGAAAAGTTCATTAGAAGCCAGATAATGGCTGGTTCTGAGATGCTGGCAGAGAACAATGGAACCTGTGCTTGGACCCTCTGGTGAATTCCTGCTATTGAATAGTGCATTAAACAACAAGCAGATGGTCTCCCTCTTCCCCCTCCCCTACATCGCTCTTAGCAGATGATTGATGTCCACCTGGCAGTGGAGGCATTAGTGTGATGGGCAAAGGGGCATGTTGGCACTGTTGATTTCCTTAGCAAGAGGTTTACAGATGCTACAGCACTACTCACTCCTGGACCGGAGGGGAATAATTGGTGCACGTGAAATCTGTATGCTTTCTTCTGGAATGAACTAACTGGAGTGAGGTAACTGGCTGGCCTAGAGGCGGTCATCTTGCTTCTTTCCTGCCAGCTTCACCCAACAGGAGAGCCATTGTTTTCCTTGCTGCAGAACTGGCAGAGAAGAGAATTATTTGTGATGATGCCGATTCTTGGCCATCTGCTTGCAGAGAGCACCAGGCCAAGAAAACAGAGTATAAAGTGACTGTTCCTGGTTGTGCTTCCCTGAGGGATTTTTTTTTGCTGGTACCACTGCTTGCAAGCAGCTTTCTCTTAGGTTGGTGCTGCTTTGGGATGTGAGGGAAATTGGCTTTGTTCAGTGTATAAGTCTAAGGGCTATTGCTATTAAGAGAAATGAAATGTGGATTGTTTCATCAGTAGATGTGGCAACAGTAGGAAATAATAATACACTGACTAGCTTCATAATTACGTCGCAGACATACAGAGTGCAGGACTGTTCTTTAATTTGTGCTAAACTGTGGTGGGGAGCGGAGGTGAATCTGGCAGTTTACATGAAGGATATTCATTTTTTTGTCTCCTAAATTAATTATGTAGCAAAGACAATAAAGTGAAAGTGAATTGTTCTAATTTGGGATGGATCTGCTTGGCTTGCCCTATCCTATTATAGCTTGTTTCCAAGGGCCATTTATTTTAAGTGTTTGCAAATACTATATTGCCTGTGTGCAGAATGGTGATATAATAATAATTTTAATTTACTATTCCATTCATATCCTGCCTTTCTTCCTTAATCATAAGATCTAGAGATAGATTACTCCAATAGCCTGGACCTAACCCAGATTTGAGTATAACAAGCCATATTCAACACCAAAAAAGAAAGATTATCAAGACCAAGTTCATTTCCTGCAAAGTTACATGGGATTTTGTCTCTGGAAATCAGACTACCAAGATATTAAACATAGTTATGTATAACAGCTGTGAATGCAGAAAAAGTGTACTGCTTAGGGAGAGCTTACTGGTGTGTTTTTTCTGAAATTTTTAATCAGTTGGAATTAGCATATGGAGGTGATACAGGGAGTAGTTGTGAGGTGAGCTATCTATTAAAATTAATAAATAAATAACTAAAACATAGAGGATACTAAGTTAGCCAGTTAAGCACCTGGAGAAAAATATGGGACTTTGTTTCTATATGTAATAATTACAGCAAGACATTTGTACGCACGAAAATGAAAACACTCACAGATTCCCACAATAAGGAATGGATAGTGAAGTTAGTGGAACTGGCTGAAATGATGAAATTAACTACACTGATTAAAGAATAGTCTTTGTCTAATTTTGTTTTTACATGGAAACCACTTCTGCTAGAAACTGAAAGAAATGCTACATTAATTTTGGGATTTGACAATTAGAAATGTTTATATTTATAGAAATACTATTATTGAATTTGAAATCAAGAGGTTAATATATTTTATATTTGTAACTGTATTGAAGAAAGTTGGAAGCTATTCTTTCTTTTCATTTTTCTTTATTTTTTTAGCACCTTCCCTTCCTCCTATCATTTTCTTTCTTGTTTTTTTACACTTCATCTTTCATACAAATTGAATCCAGTATATAGTGTCTCTGGTAATTAAGTGTATTTGGCCAATCTGGGTAACAGGTAGAACAGCAAATGATCTATTCTATGGCATACCAATTTGAAATTCATTAATATTGCACCTCTTTTTAGTAATGGTATATACAGGTGAAACTCAAAAAATTAGAATATCATGCAAAAGTTCATTTATTTCAGTAATGCAACTTAAAAGGTGAAATTAATATATGAGATAGACTCATTACATGCAAAGCAAGATAGTTCAAGCCGTGATGTGACATAATTGTGATGATTATGGCTTACAGCTCATGAAAACCCCAAATCCACAATATCAGAAAATTAGAATATTACATGCAATCAATAAATCAAGGATTGTACATAGAACAATATCGGACCTCTGAAAAGTATAAGCATGCATATGTACTCAGTACTTGGTTTGGGCCCCTTTTGCAGCAATTAATGCCTCAATGCGGCGTGGCATGGAAGCTATCAGCCTGTGGCACTGCTGAGGTATTATGGAAGACCAGGATTCTTCAATAGCAGCCTTCAGCTCTTCTGCATTGTTCGGTCTCATGTCTCTCATCTTTCTCTTGGCAATGCCCCATAGATTCTCTATGGGTTTCAGGTCAGGCCTGTTTGCTGGCCAATCAAGCACAGTAATCCCACAGTCATTGAACCAGGTTTTGATGCTTTTGGCAGTGTGGGCAGGTGCCAAGTCCTTCTGGAAAATGAAGTCAGCATCCCCATAAAGCTCGTCTGTGGAAGGAAGCATGAAGTGCTCCAAAAACTCCTGGTAGATGGCTGCATTGACCCTGGATTTAATGAAGCACAGTGGGCCAACACCAGCAAATGACATGGCTCCCCAAATCAACACAGACTGTGGAAACTTCACACTGGATTTCAAGTATCTTGCAGTGTGCCTCTCCATTCTTCCTCCAGACTCTGGGTCCTTGGTTTCCAAATGAGATGCAAGAGTTGCTCTCATTAGAAAAGAGGACTTTGGACCACTGAGCAACAGACCAGGTCTGTTTTTCTTTAGCCCAGGTAAGACGCTTCTGATGTTTGTTGTTCAGGAGTGGCTTGACAAGAGGAATACGACATTTGAAGCCCATGTCCAGGATCCATCTGTGTGTGGTGGCTCTTGATGCACTGACTCCAGCCTCAGTCCACTCCTTGTGAAAGTCCACAACACTTTTGAATGGCCTTTTCCTAACAATCCTCTCCAGGCTGCGGTCATCCCTGCTGCTTGTGCACCTTTTTCTTCCACACTTTTCCCTCCACATAACTTTCTATTAATGTGCTTTGATACAGCACTTTGGGAACATCCAACTTCTTTTGCAATTACCTTTTGAGTCTTTCCCTCCTTATGGAGGGTGTTGATGATGGTTTTCTGCACAACTGTCAGGTCAGCAGTCTTTCCCATGATTGTGATTCCTACTGAACCAGACTGAGAGACCATTTAAAGGCTCAGGAACCCTTTGCAGATGTTACGGCTTAATTAGCTGTTTAGAGTGGGACACTTTGAGCCTAGAATATTGCACCTTTTCACAATATTCTAATTTTCTGAGATTGTGGATTTGGGGTTTTCATGAGCTGTCATAATCATCACAATTATGACAAAAGAGCCTTGGTGGTGCAGGCTGTTAAATGCCTAGCACTTAAGTTCCAGCTGCCTGCAATTAGTGCAGGCTCGAATCCCACCAGGCTCAAGGTTGACTTAGCCTTCCATCCTCTTGGGGTAGGTAAATTGAGGACCCAAGATTGTTGGGGGCAATAAGCTGACTTTGTAAAATGCTGCTTAGTAATAAGCAGGCATATACAATGGAATGAAGGCTATTGCTGAGAGCATTGGGTTGTTCCAAAAATTGTAAGCCGCCCTGAGTCTCCGGAGAAGGGCGGGATATAAATATGAATTTAAAAAAATCATGGCTTGAACTATCTTGCTTTGCATGTAATGAGTCTATCTCATATATTTGTTTCACCTTTTAAGTTGCATTACTAAAATAAATGAACTTTTGCACAATATTCTAATTTTTCGAGTTTCACCTGTACTCCTTTGTGTATTTTGATGCTTAAAGAGAATTGACAGTTCAGTTTCCTCTTTCATAATATATCTGTTGCTATGTGAGTTATAACCATACTGAAACTTAAAGCTAGTAACTAGAAAGGACACAAATACACATTGTTAAAGTTTGTCTCCTTTCATGTTTCCTTCCAGGCTGGAGGACTGGAGATCCCAGTATACTAATTTCCTGCAGAACTTACCTGGGATCTTTAGACGAGATGTTTTCATACCAACAGTGTCCCCCACTGCACAGTCAACAACTGCTTTTACAATTTGGAAAGTGGCAGACAAGTGAGTGCCAGCTTCCCCACATGGTTTAATGGTTCTTTTTTCCTGGTGCTGTTTCAGATGTTCTCACGATATAAGCTAAGACCGGTTAGTCTCACCATTCATAGTTATGAGGAGCAGGATAGCCAGTCTGTCCTGATCAAGCTTATAAACAAAGAGGGGGCTAGCAGTTGCAAGAGCTATACATCATGGATGTGTAGTGTGCTTTGTGTCGGGTGGAAAAGATATTTTAGAGATAGCATTGGAATATTTTCTGCACCTTTCAATGCCTCCTTAAAAAGTCTACATCTTTTCCTATGTTGGCACAGTAGGCACACATCCCAGGAAAATCTATGTTTAAGCTAAGCAGCATGTTATGACAAGTGTGCTGCATTCCTTTGGCACCTCATTAATGCCAGTGCATGTTTCCTTGGGACTGTATAGATGCTGTGCCAGCCCAGGAAAAGGTGCAGCATTTTAAAAGAGGTCATGAGAAGTTGCAGTGAAATCTCTCATGTCCCTTGTGAAACACCTTTTTGGGGGCTTTGAAGTTAGGTAGTATAGCACATCATTGCTATACTCACGTCACTGCTATACTCATTGCTATACTCATCACTGGTTCCTTTTCAAGGTAAGCAACATAATGCAGAATTAGAAAGGGAGTAAGAATTGTAAGCCAAAGAAATTAAATTGTGAGTTTAGAAAAAGAAAAAATAAAGCTCAGCCTAGTTCAGTGGTGGCTAACCTTTTCAGCACCGAGTGCCGAAATGGAAGCACGTGAGTGCGCATGCCAGAAACTGGAAGAGCAGCTCCCTGACGCGTGCAGGAGCACCGGAAAGCAAAAGCTTAGCTTCGCGGTGCATGCATGTGTCCCGGCCACCTGATTTTCCAGTTTCTGGCACTCCTGCTCATGCGAAGACCAGCTGGCTGGTGCACATGGAACCAGGAAGAGCAACAGGCAACGACTGGAATGCCCAGAGAGATGACTCTGCGTGCCATCTGGCACACGTGGCATAGGTTTGCCATCACAGGTCTAGTTCATGACAACATCCTCTCTCTACTTTTCTATGATGGCAACTGTCTTTGCTTCTATTACGTCCTTTCAGAGTTTGATACACTGACTCTTCTTTAAATTTCTCACCTCTCTCTAGGGACCTCAGCATCTCCAACCGCTCTTCCTCTTTGTCTTTCATAGATTTCCGTTATGATTTTATTCTTATTCTTATTCATTCTTCCTGTATGATCAAACCATTTCAATGTATTTTCATACTGATCACTCATTTTCATAGTCATCACTCATTTGGCACTCATTCATTCTTGACTCTTTTTCTTGTTTTACTACCATATTTCTTGAATACCCCTTTCCTACTGCATTCAACTGAACTTTTCTCTTCAGTCATTTCTCACCACAGACCACAAACTATCCACTAAGTTTCTATCAACATTTGATATTTCTCCCTCCTTTTCCCCTTCTTAGGTAGCTATTGTGTCAAAAATACATAAATTCATTTACTTACTCTAGTTTTTTGCCATTTACAGTATCTATATTTGTTCATTCTCTCTTTCCTTTCAAACACAACTTATTTTCAGATCCATATTTCTTGTTGCATCATACTATTGATCTAACATTCACTGCAAATCCATTCTGGATCTTGACCATCATCTACACATGAAAGAACACAGGAGTGTATGTACCTGTTCAGCATTTGTTAGTGTCACCACAGGAATTCCTGACACATATTAAGCAAACCAAATGGATATCATACACCCATGTCTCACTTTCTGCTCATTTTCTAAGAGTTCTGTTAGTATTCACAATTTATTTACAATTTTTTCTATTCTGATTAGCTTCTAACCATCAAGTCCATTTTCATTCCATAATTCAAACCCATTCATTTTATCAGTTTTTCCAAAATCAACAAACGTACAATAAATGTTCTCACAAACAGCACAGCATCTATCATTTAAGAATTTTGTGAAGAATGTCTCAGTGCTCAGGTCATTCTTCTATTCAGCTGCAATTCAGTAGGATTTTGGTGAAATTTCAGTTTGGGATTAATTTTCATCAAAATCCTACTTTGAACAGATAATCTGTGGAAAAAAATCATTCCTGCATTTCAGAGTATATTTGGGCAGAGATGACAGAATGACTGAATCCATTTCTATAAAAGTACACACATAAAAACTGAAAGATGGAGAGAACTGTTTCTTGAGAAAATATTTTATTTTATTCTACTCATTCTCAAAGCACATTTGTACATACTCATTAGTTAGCTCTTCTTTCTTTTGTTCAAAGTAATTTTCATATTACTTGGAAGTCAAGCTGGATTACCTGATGTCATAGAAATAAGATACATACTCATAATTGATTTCACTGAGACCAGTTCCAATTAAAGATTCTCTGGCAAGAAATCTTTAAAAACAGCAAATAATTTGGGGAAGAATAAAACAGTGATTGATACAAAGCATGAAGGCAAGACACTTAAGCATTAAAAGAAACAGAGGCCTGGTTCAAATTGTAATTTGAAGGGGTTTCTGGTCAGAAGGGAAATTAAATAATGGAACTCTATTATGTGCAGGATACTAACATTTGTGGACTTTTGGAATTTAGCAAAGAATATGGGTGTCAGTGCAAATTTATAGAAATTAATCTCAAAAGAGATAATGGAGGGCAATTAAAGTCTCTTTTTTTTTCTGGAGAAAATTGTTACTAGTTCTATAGACACAGCTTGGGCTACCTTTATATGTACCTCTGACCTCTGCTGACAAATTGGTGGGGCCGATGATGCCAAAGGAGGTGTTAGATTACATCCTAGAATTGCCATTTTATGTTGTGTCAGTTATTGATACATTTTCCCCTTTTTTGGTTAATGTTTGTGCCACAGGAGAAAGATATACATGGCTGATTTAGAATCTGCAGTGCTTTACAGTTTAAGGATAGAGGCTGCAGTATTCCCCCACCTTGAGGGAGAGCGACTGTCTGCTTTGAAGGACTTTGTGTCTGTTTTGGTCCAGGTGAGTGATATGAAGCCTTTAGACTTGAGAGACTTTCCAAACAATTCCTCTCTCTTGCTGCTCTTTCCCCTTTTATATACAGGTATTATTCAAACTGTGACCATTTGTTTAGCAGTTACTTGACATTAGTGTGACGTTGAACAAATGGTAGTTACACCTGGTCCCCAAAATTATGGCCATTGCAGTGCCCCCCCCATTGTTGTGTGATTACATTGTGGGCACATGGCAACCTGCCTGCATTTATGACCACAGGGGCGCTTCAACTCCCTCTATTTGCCCCCCCTCCCCTTTCTCTGTCATTTTGGCTGCCCTGCACTCACTGGCCTTGCCACCCCAGCTGACCTTTGCCCTCTTCTTCCTGCCATTGAGGCACAGGGCAGCAAGGCTAGTAGAGATGGGGTGCAAGGCAGCCCAAAAAAGAGAAGTGGGGGAAGACAGGTTGATGGGGGTAGTTGAAGAGGAGACAGTCTCTTACCAAAATTTGAGGCAGGAGAGACCACGTTGGGAATGTTTGGGAATGGTTAGTCTTTGGCTAACTAGCCAACCAAATATTATTTGGTTAATGATGGCAACCAGGACAAAACTAGACAAAAATCATAATTCCCCCATTAATAAAATATTACTTCTGAACAACACTGTTTCTTTACCTTTTAGAGTATTATTAATTTTGTGCAGCATCCCTGTGAACTTGGCTTCACTTCATGATGTTTCCTGAACTGTGCTCATAACACTGCTAAGCAGTATCTATGGTCAATTCTGCAAAAGCAATTAGTATTCCCCAACTTTGAGGAAGATTTTTATTACTAAATATTTTTTTAATGTTTAGGGTTTTTTTGTTTTAAGACCTTTGCAAAATTCAACCATCTTGTGAAATTACAATTTTTTTAATTAAAAAAGACAGGAAGTGCCTCGCATCTGAAAAAATTACCTTTTGAAAATTGTGTACATGTTATGGGGGCTGTCATATTACTGGTTGCTATGGTGGATGAGGCCAGTCACATAATGTTGACAGGAGACTAATTCATTGAGATGCTTTCCAAATCCTGCTTTAGCCTTCAAGGATATTGACTTCAGTTGACCTCTGTCTTTTTTCTGGGAAAGTGGCCCTGTTCCTAGAGAAAGCATGGAGCTACAACCCTATCATTTTCATTTTCTAAGAATCTCTCCAGCATTGTTGAAGAAGAGTAGGCAGAGCTGTGGGAGGGCGGGGCGGGGTGGGAGGTAAGCATGTCATCAGTTTAGAGCCCTTGAGTTGCCACAAGCATTCTAAATCCATCGCCTCCAGAATTCCATTGACCCTTCTCAGGTGCCAATTTAGTGTTGAACTTTAGTTGACCAGTTTCTTTTGTATAGTGAAATACGAATGGTCCTGACAAAGATTTATGCATTCTTGGAAATAAAGATTTTGCTTAAGGCTGCGACTTTGCTTTCCAGCATGTTAGTTTCCCATGTGTGTGTTTTTTTTTAGCAGCATGATTTAAAAACCTGTATCAGCCAAACTCTCTGTGGGCAACACATTGAGAAACAAGGGCATAAATATTTGTGGTTCTGACTCAATATAAAGATTGGTTTCGCTCTTGAGAATCCATGTTTTTCTTAGTTGCATTCTAGGATTTCGCTGAATACCATTCTTTCAAGTTTTTTCTCACTCATCATTATTTTAGAATAATTGGGTTTAACAAAAAAGAACTGAGCAATAGAAGATAATTGGTTTGTCCAACTTTAACATGGTCCCAATTAACAGTGTCGGAGCTTAAACTAATCTAAGTAGAGGTCCACCATAAATCCCAAGGGTCTAGATTAGACTGAGAAGTCAAAAATTATTCTGAAAGAAAGCAATGGGAAATAACTTGCATATTGTTGCCAAGAAAATTACATGGACAGAGTCCACAGGAGCTGAGCTGGGTTTAGGACAGTTAGATTGAATGCTAATATTGTATAAGATGTATTATCTCATTTCAAAGCATTTCTTTTATCTACTTACCCAACTTCTCCTAAATCCACTTCCTCAGAATGGCTGATATAATTCAGTGCATTTCTTTCCCTTTCCAAGCAATGTCAGAGAAAAATTGAGCACGCATAATTCATACATTAAAAAGTAAAGCAATTGCATATGAAACACATGCTTGTTTCAATTCTACCTCCACAGAGTCTGAACCTTTCAACCTCAATTCTTTGTAAGTTGAATAGGCCAACCTATACTGAAAAAACTATTCAAATTCCAAATTTTCATTTCTGACTACCGCAATTCATTTCTGACTATACAGTTTATTTTAAATTTACACCTATGTTTGAGCAAGCATAAAACTGGGGGAAAAGATTTAAGCATTAACAGAACATCACATTTATTGTTTTGACTGCTTGTACATTTAATGCAGTGTTTCTCAACCCTGACAGCTTGAAGATGAGCGGACTTCAACTTCCAGAATTCCCCAGCCAACATTGGGGATGGCTTGACTGGCTGGGGAATTCTGGGAGTTGAAGTCCACACATCTTGAAGTTGCCAAAGTTGAAAAACACTAATGTCTTCTAAGATATATCTGCTGTTTATCTAATATGGATATCAAGGGAAATCCTAAATGTGTTTACAAGGCTTGAGTATAGGTTCCAAAGATCGGTTTTTGTTTTTGTTTTGTTTGCTAAACTGTAATTCTTACTGTTATAGGAGGGGGATATTATTAGTTTATATGGACATAAAATTTATCTGCTTGGACAGGAATTTTCATCATGTGAAGCTATAGAAATCTTGGTTGAATATAAGTGTTAATAAGACACATGCTCTGATGTTTCAGATTTCCTATATCACATATTCACATGGGCAAAACCTCTGTGTGGCTGGGAGATTATTAAATCTGCCCTTTACGATTGCCAAAGGAAGCGTCTTAAAATAAGAAAAGGCCAACAGTATTTAAGTGATTTGCTGGGTAATAATTTAGGCTTTCTTTAATACAGAGGTCTCCAAACTTGGCAACTTTAAGACTTGTGGACTTCAACTCCCAGAATTCTCCAGCTAGCTATGCTAGTTGGAGAATTCTGGGAATTGAAGTCCACAAGTCTTAAAGTTGCCAACTTTGGGGACCCCTGCTGTAATACTTCTGTATGGCTGAAGGTTTGGCTGAGCTCAAGTTGTCACTCTGTGGCCTCAGTCCACTATTAATCACCCCTTGATTCTTATTTCCCTTCAGTCTGTATACATTAAAAATACCAGCCATATCAAATTGTATATAATTTCTGGTTTTAATTGTAGCTTAAACTTTGGTCAACAAATGTTCTGAAAGAGCCGGTGACTTAACTTTCTTTTCCCCCATAACTAATTTACATTTGAAAAAGCAGAGTCAATGTTGTATCCAATCCAAAGTGTGTTGTTAGATTTGGGCCACAAGGTGGAGAAGTCTGACTAAGTTCCAGCTACTTAACTCATTATTAGCTAGAGAGAAGTTCGGTGAAGATGGTCTCCAGCACAAGTCCAAAAGCTGGGAAGACAAAACCTCTGATCCCCGGTTACCAACCCAGATTGAGTCCTGTAACTCATTATTTCCTTGATCTTTTTCTTGCCAGGTTTTTCCTTTTAACTACATTCCTTGGAATTTGGCTTCTCTATATCCAAAATAAAAATAAAACTTTGGAAGGCTGTTTTATTATTATTATTATTCTAGAAGGTCCAAGATCTCAACAGGCTTTCTGCTACCTAGGCATTCTCCTGCCAATCCTACTGCACTAAATTAGAAAGATAAGATTTGTGTTGCTTTAATTCTCTATAAAGCATGTCTGGCTATACATTTAAATAAGCTATCCTCAGATAGAAGAGAAAATTTTGGTTCACTTGAATTCTCTGTGTGCTCATTTTTAAAGAAATAATTGAAGAAAATTCTCCTTTCTTTCATCAACATCCATTGCTGATTTACTTTAATTGCCACTCTGCCATTTAATACTGCTCACATTTTCTCATTGAGAAACAAAACAGGTGTTTTCCTTTTATCCTTCCTCTCGATCAATATTCCTGTTTTCTCTGAACTTGCTCCCCTCCTCCAGTCAACCTGTCATTTGCCTGGCTTTCTTTTATTGACATGACTTTTTCTGCTACATTTTCTCCCTGCTCCCCAATTTGGAGCACATAGCTCTTTGATCCCTCCCCCCTCCCTGGAGTGCTTGTGGTTTTAAAGTGCTGATGCTAATCGGATTTGAGATGACTTATTGTCAAAGTAGCTTTCTGTGATCCTTGGAGACTATTTTGGACTTAGAGTCAAGATTTGGATCTTGGCTGTAAGCCCATAGGGACTGATTTGTTTGCTACTGCAGCATCTTAAACACCACTCCAAAAAAAACCCTCTTAGTATTAGCAAGTAGTGGGCTGGATTTGAGGGGAATGTCATATGGCCCATTCAAAAACAGAAGATGAACTACTGAGTTTACAGGGCAACTAGCTGTTACCTGTTTTCAGTGCCCCTTTTTCAAGATCTGCTAAGATCTGCCACCAATAACTGGATGGACAGTGCAGAAAGATACATCCATGGCTTTTTCAACAGAGTTGGAGCTATATAGGAAACAAGGGTATGGCTCCAGTTATTCCTTCTTGCTGACTTGTGATCTCTGTGTGATTGGATGGACAGAATGTTCTTGCATTTGGTGTTAACATTAAGCTTTTGGTGTTAAAGAATGTCAAGGTCTATGCCAATAACTCTTTGCCACAATGGTTCATGGTTGTAACTGAATATTTTTCACACTGCTTTAAGCCTTATGTGTGGCAGCTAATATACTTCTTATAGTTTGAATAAGATGGAGCTGATTAATGGTGATTCTGTTGTAATAGATTTGCTACATGTTTTAGACTTCAATTGTCTATTGTGGCTTAAACTAGCTTATTTGTCAGTCTTTAGTCTGATGGAGGCTAATGGGTCTTAGATTATTTCCTCTTAGCATGCTTACAGCTTCTATCAGAATCCTGTATGGTCTCTGGAATAATAGGTTTTGTACAATAAATATGAGCCTGGCTAAATGTCCTATATTTGTTGAATTTGAAATGCCTGGATGAATTCTATTCTCTCTCTCCTCCACTAGATGTGAGAGAGAATATCATGTGGTTGATTACTCTGGTACTTGCATATGTCCTACTTGGGACAGAGGTGTTTCCCCCCCTCCCCAAGTTAATGTAATTTCGTTAGGTTGTTTTTTTTTTAACAAAATGAATTTGGCATCCAATATACTCTGCGTTGTCACACCATGATACTATACACATATGCTTCGGAGAATGACTCCATCTACACCTCTTAATCTTTTCCTTCCCATTCTTATTTTTAAATTCAGCATTTTGCTGGGCGGTTGGTAGTCAAGAATTTTCTTTACAACCTGGATTTGTGGCTGAGACCAAAGACAATTGTTTTGCAGAGTGAATGGGAGGAAGCTCTAAAGAATAAAAAGGAGGTAGGTTATATATAAAATATATTATAAAGCCCACTAGATATTGCTAGTATTTTGTCTCCAATGCTTCAAGCTCCAAGCTCCATATTACTAAATGCCATTGTTATCATACAGTATGGAGCTGTCTCAAGATCTAAATTTATGGCAAAAGTATATTGAGTTTCATTAGGTTGTATTATCAATGATGTAAATATTTTCTGTGATCCACACACACTGTTCTGTTTAAGTTTTTCTTTAACAATATATTGTCTTTGGTGTTATTGAATACTTTAAAAAATAAGGAATTTATGTTTTTAATAAATGTTATTGATAAATAGCTTGCAATTCTTGCATTGATTGGGTTCTTCATTCATTTATTGAGAATTGAATAATGTTCATAACAGATTAGAATTACAATTAAGGCAGAGTATTTTGCTGTATTATTTGTCCCTACAGCTATCCTTTTTAATGTTCTTTACCTCTGTTTTATTTTGTGTACCATAAAAATTACTCTTCAAATTATTGGTTTGCAAGTGGCCAGCATGATCTAGGGCCAGCCGCACACTTTCAGGCCAGCCTATCTCACATGGTTGTTGTTCTGGGGAAAAATAAGATGGAGTACTATGACAGTTTCTGAATGAAGGGAGAAATATAAACCTAAGAAATAATTAAATTAAAACATGGGGGAAATCCTCACTTGCCATCTTCCATCTTCCCACTTAGGCAGATAATGGTCACTTTGACTATTATTTTAATGTTTTTCATGCTGCTCATCACTGAGAATTACTTGCATGGGATAGGTGGTGGTATTGATTGAACGAGACAAATGAATGAATGAATTTACTAATGAGATGGTATAGAAACAGTGGGCAGTCCTTGGTTAATCTATGTTCTTGTCAAATTCCTTCCTTCCTTCCTTCCTTCCTTCCTTCCTTCCTTCCTTCCTTCCTTCCTTCCTTCCTTCCTTCCTTCCCTCCTCCTTTTGTCAAGGGGAAGGACAAAAAGCCTAACTGTCCATTGTACGCAGGCAGTCCAGAAGCTGCCTGTGGAAACAACCTGGGGAAGTCAAGGAGATCATGGCCCAGTGCCAGGATGCTATAGGGCAAAAAGGGGAAATCCCAGAAGTAGGGAAAACATTAGGAGAATGAATGAAACAAAACAACCAGAAAAAAACAATTGTTTTGAACCCTGAACAATCCACTCTGTACAATTCCATTGAATGGTTGCAAGTCATTCATAGTTTGGCAGAAATTTAACTCAGAATAGATTGGTTGTTCCAAGTTGCAAATAAAACTTAATCATGATGACATGAATGGGGTGAGAGCTTCATATACTCTCTTTCTTAAGCAACTCCCAGCTGCTTTTTTGTTCCATCTACCTGCTCCTCACCCCATCCTTGATTTTGTTTCTCTTTTGCTTGGACCTGTTGTGGTCCATTTAGGGAATAAAATGAGGTATCTTTTTTTTTAATTCATATTTATATCCCACCCTTCTCCGGAGACTCAGGGCGGCTTACAATTTTTGGGATACAACCCAATGCGCTCAGCAATAGCCTTCATTCCATTGTATATGCCTGCTTATTACTAAGTGGCATTTTTACAAAGTCAGCTTATTGCCCCCAACAATCTTGGGTCCTCAGTTTACCTACCCCGAGAGGATGGAAGGCTGAGTCAACCTTGTTCGGTGCACAGCCTTTTTCCTTCAATCTCCCTCCTATCTTTCAGTTTCCAAATGCCACATTACCTGAGAGACCTCACTGGATAGGATGTCAAGGAAGCAAGCCTCAATTCCGGGGTTTTCCATGTGGACTCTGGACTCTCTTCCATCACCTGACTGTTCAAGCATCATCTCAAAAAGAGTCTGGTAAGTAAACTGCATTAAAGCTTTATATCCCATTCATCACACTGGACTTCAGCATGGAAGGTCTGGATCCACAACCATAGTCCTTGGATACATTACTCATTATGATTTTGATGAGATTGAACATACTTAGAAAACATTTTGGGAGTTGGTTCATCACTGGCATTGCTCTGTCTTTTCCCATTCATCTCTCAGATTAAAAAATAAATAAAAGAGGAATAGAAAGGACACAATTGCTCTCATACCATTTTTAATAATATTGCTTGTGCTAATTAAATATCTATCTCCCTTTTTTTTGAGAAGTTATCACAAAGCATGGGAGTTCCTCTTTAATTTTATTTTTTATAACCATTGCTCTATGAGATCCCCTATGTTCATATATGTGTGTGTGTGTATGTATATGTATACATATACATATATGAATATGCAGGGGTGGGCTTCAAATTTAGCAAGGGGCTCTCTGCCCTAATGACTGGCTGGGTGGGAGTGGCTGGGTGGGTATGGCTAGGTAGTGATGTGACTGGGTGGGTGTGGCCAACTTGATGTTGCTTCTTTGCCCTAATTACCTAAAAAAAAGATATATACCAAAAAGTTGTTTATTATTTTGTGCATTTAATACTTAAATAGAAGACTGGGTGAAACCAGGCTTAATAGCAGTGACTCTGAGAGGGATCTTGGAGTCTTAGTGGAGTTTCTGGTGATTCTTTTTATTTGGGAATCAATCCCCTCAGAGGCTAGTGGTTATGTTATCTGATTTTCTCAATGGCTCTCCCTCACAAGTGCTGATTGGATTGTTTATCTAGTTTGCAACACTTTTATGAGGTGTGAAATGCTCTTGGCTGAACGGCCAGAAGTTCATTTAAGCCTATTAAGAGCTTTCCCTTGTGCTTGTCTTTCTGAGGTTATTGGGGGCTCTCCCGAGCCCCCAGCAGCCCACCCCTGTGATTATGTATATGTAAATGTATACCATTATTACCATTTCTTGCTAGATACCAGATAGCATCACTGAGCTTGGGATCAAGAGGACACATGAACCAGTGTCTCTGGTCCAAGTTTAGCATTGGAACTACTATGCTACTGCTGTGCTACATTAGTTCTACACTATTTTGTCACACCTTATCCAAATAATTGCATACAATTTTATGGCTTTAAGAGAGGGAAGGAAGCATTTAAGTCAGAAACATTACTTAGAAAAGAAATGGTAGTAACAATATATGAACATGAGGGAGATTTCTCCATTTACATTCAGATAGTGGTCATTTGCTCTGACAGTAAAATATTTCATTTTTAGATGAACTGCCTGGCCAGTTCAAAGTAGCAAAAGAGAAATCCGTTGATTTTTGATTAGCAAGTGATAATAAATTATTTTTAATAAATAAATTATGGGTGAATAACTCTTAGTTGTACCTCTTTTCTTTCTATCAACATTTTGATACCCTCCGGGTGAGATTCAAGTTGTTGGTATTAACATTCAAAGTCCTTCATGGCTTGTGTCTGGGGTATTTGCAGGAGCGTCTCCTGCCGATATCGAATACCAATCGCCCTGTGCGTGCGCACAGAAGGGGACTCCTTGGGGTGCCATCCACAAGACAGTGTCGGCTGGCCGTGCCCTTGGGAAGGGCCTACTTTGTTGCAGCTCCCGCCTTGTGGAACCAACTACCTCTGGAGTTCCGTTTGGCTCCTGATCTCCGCTCTTTCCGCCGCAATTTGAAAACCTGGCTGTTTGAGCAGCCCGGGCTGGACTGACCTCTTGGGGGAGGGGTTTTAAAATCGTTTTAAATTTAAAATTAGTTTTAAATTAGTTTACCTATTGGGCTTGTTTAAGTTTAATTCTTTTTAATATATTTATTGTTGTATTTTAGTTGTGAGCCGACCCAAGTCCTTTCGGAGGGGGGGGTGGCATACAAGTCCAATTATAAATAAATAAAATAAATAAATAAGGTTTGGCTCTTTTTAAAAAATACCAGGGCCAAATGCATTCTTCCCCTTTCATCTGTTGCTCGGCTTCGGGGAAAAAAGTCAGCTCTGCTTTGGAGAAGAAACATGATCTGAGATCACTTTAGGAAGATAGTGATTGTTGCGGGTTACTTTTTAATTCTTAATTTTTTCTTTGGTGTTAACAATTCTGGTTTAATTTTCAGCTTCCTCAGATATACCTGAAGTTCTTCCTACAATGAGAGGATACATCCGCAATTTCTTTGGCTGCAGGATGTGTGCAGAGCACTTTGAGGGGATGGCAGCTGAGTCTATGCATGAGGTGAACAACAGGGATGAGGCTGTGCTGTGGCTTTGGTCAAGGCATAACAGGGTCAATGCTCGCTTGGCAGGTGAGGATTCTGCTACTGGCAGTCTACTTTTTGACCATTTTAACCAACAGATATCCTGTTTCCCTAGCAATATATAGCCTTCCAGAAGCTTAATTGATTGTTGGATTTGCCTTAGAAGAACGGCCCTTGGAGCTGAGCTGTGCAGAAAGAGAACAAGCTTGTCCAGTGAGCTTCCATGATTGAGGCTGGACTTTAACCTGGTCTCGATGGTCTTAGTCCAGCATCTACACCATACTGGTTGTCTCACTGAACACCAAGTCTTTTGGGAGCTGGACTCCATAATATCTAAAAGACCACAATTTCCACCTTTGGTGTAGGAATTTTAAAAGAACCTATAAGGTAGTCCTCACTGTCTACAATAAGGACAGCAACTCCATTGCTAAGCAGTCTGGTCATTAAGTGAATCACCATGAATCATTTAGTGTGACATCAAAAGATCATGCTTTGCGATTAAGGGAGAGATTATTTCTTGATTTAGATAGTTCCAACTATAAATGGAAACATTTTTGAAACACATACACAGAGAGAATTTTTATTTGTTTGAGTTTTCATGGCACATCTGTTTCATTGACTCTAAAACAAAATTAAATGAGCTTTGGTAGCTCAGGCTGTTAAATGCCTGCTCTTAAGATCCAGCTGTCTACAATTACTGTAGGCTCGAATCCCACCAGGCTCAAGGTTGACTCAGCCTTCCATCCTCTCGGGGTAGGTAAATTGAGGACCCAAGATTGTTGGGGGCAATTAGCTGACCTTTTAAAAATGCCACTTAGTAATAAGCAGGCATATACAATGGAATGAAGGCTATTGCTGAGCGCATTGGGTTGTGCTCCAAAATTGTAAGCCCTGAGTCTTCGGAGAAGGGCGGCATATAAATGTAATTAAAAAAAAATAAAAAAATAATAATTTTTCTTTCTCGGAACACTTTGCTTAGTACTCAATGAGGCCCAACAAGCCGATATTTCTGGCTTGCAGAGACCTCTAACTTTCTGGTTCAGCAGCCCTGAGGACACTGCAACGTGAAAAGAAACCTGAAAAGCACCTCAACACCCACCATGCTTAAGGAAACCATCCCCTCCTTCCCTACAAAAGGAGGAATTGCAGCAAAGTGTTGTAGGCAAGAGCATTGTGAGTTAACCCCTGCCTGCCATAACAAAATCAGTGAAGAATACTTGGATTGGAAGGGGGCAGACAGAGTCAGACAATCAACACCAATTCTTGGTCTCAGAAAGGAGTCAGCAACTGGTGGTTTTGAACCAGAGGGCTAGCTACTAAATCTTCCTCATCTTTTCTACTGGGGGCTTCTAAAGCCTGCCTTCAGAGGACCTTCCTCCAGGACTGCTGCCCAAATGCTGTGCTTCTCACAGACAGATGCAGTCCCTTGTTCTACAGTCCCGTTTTCCCTGACAGGGAGGAGTAGGTGACTGATTGTGAGAGGAGAAAGTAGAGGGACTCATTGACCAAGCCAGGAAATCAAAGGAGTTACTTACTCTTTGTTCCTCTTGGGTTTTCCCACCCTCTCTGTCTCTCCCTAGGGACATAATTTCTGATCTTCCAAGGCATATTTTCTTCTTCTCTTTATACAGACACCCACCCACACATTTATTCCTTCAAGCCCAGGGTAAATAACAGCCACTAAACAGGCTAAATCATCTTCAGAATTTCACCAGAGCCATTAATAGATGCCTGTTAAAGTCAGTCTCTTAAATGCTTTGGACTGTCAACAATCCAAGGGAATGTTGATGGCATATCTACTAACAATAGGGAATCGTCCAATGAATATAGACAGCAAATTTTTTATTGCAAGCATTTACTAAAATTATGATGTTATGATTTCAAATACCACAAGATGTTTCCACAATATGAATCTTTCTTTGTTATTCTCAGCAAATTCTCCGTATACCGGTAGAATGCTTATCTGCATTTATCTGGTCTGATCTGCTGCACCTTCTTCTTCTTATAGTCTATTGAATTGCTCTGGAGTTAAAAAATATTTCAGCCCTTTTTGCCTAAATAGCAGTTCTTGCATATGTCTGTAAAGGTCATGTTCCTTTTTCTCTATAGTTAGAAGGTTGACTTGATATAATTGGGTCTATGTCAAATATCAGATACTTAGAAAGAAATGATAAAAACTGGGCATCCTTGGCCTGCCTTATTCTGAAAAATTTGAGGGAGGCAAAAAATTATTTATTTACCTTTGCTTATTCAAAACATGCATATGGCCATCCAACTCAAACAAAGCAACTTTGAATGTGTGTATAAAATCATTAAACAAAAATACAAAAGGAAAACAGTACTGTATGTGCCACTAAAACAAAATAAAACAGTTTAATGGTTTGTTGTATTCTATCAAATGTGACCTCTGCTTATCTTGACTGAAGTGCTGGGGTTTTAACTGCTTAAAGTTCTTACTGTAATGGTTCACTTTTGGCAAAGGTAAGTCAGGTGTTAGGTAATCTACATGGTGCTTTAAAAAAAAGCTGGGAGCAAGGAAAGCAGATTCATTTGTAAGATAGAAGCATGCAGTTTTACTTTTGTAAGTAAAAAAAATAGTATTATTTCCAAGTGGTGGCAATGATGATGATATGCTGCAGCCATCCCCCCTCCTCACCCCTTAGGTGTAGCCTATAATTTAAATTTTGGAAGTTGCTTGCTTGCTTTTGTTGTGGGAGCAGAATTACCTATATATCTGTAGGCATGTTATAGACACAGTATTTCAGTTCGCATTTCTAGTTCAGCAGTGAAGCCCATCAAGTCATACAGGACAGGACAGCATATTCAGTCAACTTATTGAATTGGAGCAAAAAAAAATATTGGAAGACTTGTAATAACAAGTGAATAAATAAGGTTATTTTTGTCAGGATTTTTTTAATTCAAGATTTTACATCAGGGGTCTTCAAACTTGACAGCTTTAAGACTTGTGGACTTCAACTCCCAGAATTCTTCCTCCGGTCATCTTAGCTCAGGAATTCTGGGAGTTGAAGTCCAAACTTGCCAAGTTTGAAAACCCTTGCTTTACATCCTTATCTGGAGATGGATTATTGAAGCAATTTTGCGGTAGAAATTTTTTCTTGGCTAAGAACCAGGGAGTTCAAAAATTTGCATTATTTTCAATCTAATGAAGCAAATATTTTTATTTTTATTTTCTCTTCAAACCTGTTTCATTGTCAACCATTTTGAACATGCTTTTATGGAAAAGCAGTGTTAATATTTTGATGTATACTTCTCTTAATATTTTATGTCACAGTTACTGAAAACACAGTAAAAATTGCTGAAAGCATTAGCTAAGTATTTCATAACTGTTTCCATAAATACTTAGAGACATCTTCTTTGGTTTAGCTTTCATTTTTAGAAAATGAATAAGCATTGATCAGTTTTTAAAGCAAATCAGCATACAATAGTAGTTTTATTTAAGGTATGTTTATAATTAAGTGCAGTACAGATAAAGAAAATCGTACACCATATATACCAACATCATTGTAGGAAATTAGCTAATGCAATATAATAATCAATATAAATGTTACCTAATACTAGCAAAGCTTTAGTATAATCTACAGTGAATAATGAGTTAAGTTTTCTGGCTTCATAAATGTCCATCATAAAGAAGCATTTTAATGGTTTTTTAACAATAAGGTACTGGAGGCAGTAATTAATTAGGCATAAGTCAAACCAGTTGCTGCTTATAGACTTAAGTAGCTTGTGAATTTTGATGTGTGTGAGAATACTATTTGAATAGCATGATAGTAAGATTTTTTTCAACTTTTTGTTCAGGTACAGCAACTGGTGATCCCAAGTTTCCCAAGATCCAGTGGCCTCCCAAAAGCCTCTGTTCTTCATGCCATTACACCTCAACTAACAGTTCTTTGCAGGATGGGAAAAAGTTTATGTGGGATGAGAATCGAGTCTTGATGTTTCTCAAATGGCATTTTTCTGAAAAAAATATTTACATGGATTCTCCCCTGGAGCATCAAACAAGAAATGGTCGAAATGTTGCTCAGCAGAATTATGAAGCTGAGTGGAAGTTGGAAGGGGAAGGAAGAGGAGAAGAGAATGAGCAAGGTAATCAAAAGGAGCCAGTTGAAGACAAGAAGACAGAGCAGCTAGAGACTGGGAAAGTAGAAAAGAAGAAATTTGATTTGGGAAAACCTGGTTCTCCAAAGTTGCATAAACCAAGCATTGTCAAGATGAGCACAAAGGCAAAAGAAATGGTGGAGGATATTGTTGATCTTGATACATTTAGTGAGCAGCATTTTAAGAGCAAAGCCTTGAAGCCGGCAAGACAGAGTAGCATCAGAGAGAGGCGGACTAAAAGGGACACTCGGCTGTTCCTGATGGAGAATGAGGGCCGCCACTCACTTGATTATATTAGAGAATCCCTGAGGCATAAGAACTTGGGAGCCAAACAGTTCTCTGGCATCCAAGTGGAAAAGGAGAATACTTTGAGGAAAAACCAGTGGATCTATATCCTGGGAATGGGTTTTTCCCAGTTGGATGTCAGCTTGTGTGTTCTCTTGTATTTGCTTTCTTCTGTCTGCCTGTTGGGCATGTACGTCTTCTTCCGCATGCGCATGAGTTACCGCAAGGCCCGGTTAGGCTACTCATTGACATGAAATTGAAGGAGAGGTACAGTAGCCATTAGGTAATGGAAGGAGTATGTGCATATCAGCTTGATGTGGTGATCTTTCACGAAACTAACAATTCCTATACTGAATATACACAGATGCAAAAATACACAGATGATATATTGGTTGTGAAGGGTGCAAATTAGTAGAGTATACTATTGGATTTCCTAAAATGCTACTTCTATATATGAAATAGTACCTAGTGAACAGACAGATCTGTTTTGTCACAGTTGCTAGATCATTTTTATATATTTATGATTCTGTACCAGAATAAAATAGCTGAGTGTAGTGCCAAAAGAGGCAGGGGGTCATATTTCAGAGCACATGGTGACAGGCTGAGGAATCAGGGGCTCTTTATTGTTTTTGGTTTTTGGTGGCGGGAGAGCATTAAATAAGCAGAAAGGATTCAGATCTCATTAGATACATGTAGT
The DNA here is from genome assembly GCA_009733165.1 of Naja naja. NCBI lineage: Eukaryota > Metazoa > Chordata > Lepidosauria > Squamata > Elapidae > Naja > Naja naja. The sequence goes on along the minus strand of CM019150.1, from coordinate 111,379,279 downwards.
ACGATCCTCTTTTCAACAGTCAGAATTCAACGCAAATACTGTTGCTGTTTTAAGAAGAAGAAGAAAGCATGACGAGTTTAGGACCAGCAACAAAGGGGTACTTCTGAAATCTATGTGCCTTGTCCAAATCCTGTAACATTGTGAAGAAAACTAAATATACAAGCAGCCTAAAATATTGTGCTGGAAGATCTCTTGAACACTCTTAATCTTTTTTCCAAAGCTTCTGTGCCACCATAAAATTACCATTGGTAAAACCAGCCATATGGTGTTCTTTGCCAATGCCGGTAATCAAGCAAATAAAAAAGAATTAAGTTCTCCCTTCCATACCCATCTAAAATATAAATTGAGGGAGTTTGCTCAACCTTCTGCATGACTTCTTGGGGTCCTGTGTAGAATATACTTTTGCCTGTATTTCCCATGCAGCCCAGCTTTTTCCCTTGATCAGATGACAGAAAGCAAAACAGCCCTTGAGGTTTTTGAACTTGAACTCCTAGTGTAAAGAATTAAAAGCAGCTGGCAACAAGTTCAGGTCAAGACTGTGCAGTGGAATAGATAGATCAGTGTGAGTCAAAACCTCCTAACCAGGGTAGCAGTTTTTACTAGCTGCTGTGTTTCTTTCAGTCCTTTCACTGTGTCCTTTGTCTTTCTTTCCATATCCTGGTAGCTTCAGCTTTGATGTCATTCCCTTTTTCTATCCTACTCTGTAAACCACAGGTGTCAAGCTCATCGTGTCATGTTGCTGTCATGTGATGTATTGCGATGTTTTTTCCTTTGTGGAACTGGGGTGGATGTGGCCTGCATGTGATGCATCTGGCCCGCGGGCTGCCATTTTGATTACCCTTGCTGTAAACTTACATCTGTTCTAATTTTTTAACCAGGTGATCTGTATCTTCATGCATATAATAGGGGAGAAGAAATGAAAGCAAAGATTCATTTTTAGGAGTGCAGCTATCACTCCCTGAGCCATGAGTTGATGATTTTTGAAATTATTAGAATTATCCCTGTTGGGGCACCTGCATTCAACTGGAAAGAATTCCGGAGGAGAGAGAATTAATCAGGACCTCTAAGGATCCTTTTGGCCATTAAGTTTGATTGCTGAGGATTACTTTCCAATTGTTTCTGAGCTGCCTCAGCATGGAAAGAAGTGTGGAATCTTGTGTGTAGTCTTGTTTAAAAAGAAAGAAAGAAGTTATTGATAAATCAGATAAAAAAACGTTAATCTAGCAAGATTTCTTCACTGGGGAAGAATGATAAGACTTTAGAAGGCAGAAGACAAATGATACACCTAGATGTCTAATAATATATTGCAAATTCCTATCTGTTGCAGTTCTACCTGGTGTCATTACCCTAGGACAGGGTG
>CM019150.1:111366752-111376919 GCA_009733165.1 Naja naja | reverse complement strand
GAAGGCCCCTCCTATGGGAGCGCACGGGTGATTGGACTGTGATGCAGGCAGGAGGCTATCCTGCAAGTACTCCTGCACCCAAGCCATTAAGGGCTTTGTAAGTTGTTACTAACACCTTGAAGGAAACCCGAAGGCAACCGTACCAATGCAGGTCGCAGGAGGGGTGTAACATGGGAGTATCGATACCTATCACAGCCCGCGACAGCCGCGATTTCTGCACCAGCTGCAACCTCCGGGTAATCCGCAAGGGAAGCCCCATGTAGAGAGCATTGCAGTAGTCGCATCCTGGACGGACGAGCGCATGAGTGACCGCTCAAGAGCATTTCGTCCAGGTGGCGCTAAGCTGGCGAACCAGCCGAACCTGGGCAAAGCCCCCTGGCCACAGCTCCCACCTGCTCCTCCAAACTGAGCTGTGCATCCAGGAGGACGCCCAGATTCTCGCCCATCCACGGGGTAACACCTCCCCCCATGACCAAAGATGGCACATCAACTGAAACCAGATGCCGGGTAAGAACAGCCACTCAGTCTTGGCCTTGAGTCTGAGCCTACTACCCCATCCAGGCCTGCACCGGCCCAGGCACGGACATCACCGAGAGAGCATCACTGATCTGGTCTGGGGTGGAGATATACAACTGGGTATCATCTGCATATTGATGATACCTCACCCCAAAACACGGATGATCTCACCATGTCAGTATGTAGATATTAAACAGGAGAGGTGAGAGAACCCACCCCTGAGGCACTCCACAACTAAGAGGCTCGGGAGGACTCTGCTCTCCCGCCAACACCTAACGGTCCTAAAGGTAAGAGGAGAACCACCATACACGGTGCCCCCACACCCAACCCCCCGGAAGCCGCAGAAGGATACCATGGTCGATGGTATCGAAAGCCGCTGAGAGATCTAAAAGGACCAGAACAGAGGAAAACCCTGTCCCGAGCCCTCCAGAGATCATCCACCAATGCCACTCAATGCTGTCCCGTGCTGTGCCCGGCCTGAAACCCGATTGGTACAGGTCAAGGTAATCAGTTTCTCCAGGAACAGCGAAGCTTGAACCACCACGCCAACAACCTTCGCTAAAAAGCCGGGTTGGAGACTGGACGATAGTTATTCAAAACGTTGGGTCCAGAGCAGGCTTTAAGGAGGGGTCTCACCACCGCTTCTGGGGCGGCAGGAAAACCCCTTCACTCAAAGAAGCTGCTGATAACTGCCTGAGCCAACCAAGGTAACCTCCTGGAGGCATAAACCAACCAGGAAGGACACGGGTCCAATAAACACGCGGGTGGAAGACAGCCCGCATGATCCTGTCCACTTCATCCAGGGAGACAGAGTCAAACTCAACCCAAACGGATCCACAAGACGCTCGCCACGCCATCGCCAACATCCTGCCAGTCAGAGTCTAGCCAGCCCAATCTGAGCTTAATTTTATCCGCCAGATGTAAACTAAAATCCTCTGCTCTGCTCCTAGGGTCCCTCCCCCTCAATTGCAAGAGGGAGCGAGTGACCCTAAACAGGGCCGCAGGGCGACATCTGCAGACGCGATCAGAGCAGAGAAGTAAGTACATCTCGCTGCTCTAATCGCCCAGGTAAGTCCTAATATAGGCTCTAACTGGAGACGGTCAGACTCAGTTTACTAGTCCTCCACCTACTCTCTAGGCGCCTCCTCTGCCGCTTATTCCCAAGCTCCTCTGAGAACCAAGGAGCTAAACGAGGTCTCCGCAAGGAGAGGCCGGCAACAACCTGTCAGGCTGCCGAGCTGTGCGGCCACCAAAGTCTCGGCCGGGCTGTGGACAAGGGAGGTGGGCAAAACCCCAGGGCCGCCTGGAACTCCTCTCCGGTCCATTAGGCCTGGGCGAACCATCGATCGCTCCTCATCCCAGCAGCAGGAGCAGCATATTGGAAGACCAGCCTCAGGAGATAATGATCTGTCCATGATAGGGTAGAATAACGGAGATCCAACCCCAGATCACTACACCACTGCCCAGATAAAACCAGGTCGAGCTGCTCCCTCATGGGTGGGCCCTGAATCACCTGGGTCAGGTCCATGGCTGTCATGGATGCCAAGAACTCCCAGCCAATCCAGACGCCACCCCCAGGAGGGCAAGTTGAAGTCCCCAGAACAATAAGTCTGGGAAACTCCACCACCACTCCAGAGGGCATCCAGCAGCTCGGGAAGGGCCGCTGCAACGCAGCTGGGGACAGGCACGCCAGCAACAGGCCCAACCCACCACCCAGGCCCAACCTCAGAAGGAGGGATTCAGAACCGCCAATCAAGTGGACAGTGGCCTCCCTTGGAAACAGAGTCTCCCTAATAACAATCGCTACTCCTCCACCCCTACCCTGGGCACGTCGGTGCAACACCCGGAAACCTGGGGACAAAGATCACATAGAGGACACCACCTCAGGCCCCAACCAGGTCTCCGTGATACACGCCAGATCCGGCCTCCTCAATGAGTTCACGGAGGAGGGAGCCTTATTGGCTACGGATCTGGCATTTACATACACCAGCCTAAGCCCAGGGACCACACCGCCTGAAGACCAGGGAGCGGCAGAGACTCTGAGGGTCGGAGCACCACCGCCAGAAACAGCGGGGCCCAAGACACCGATATGACCCTCTGTCTCGCCCACCCCTGCCATAACCAATCGCTTCTAGGGATTATCAGTCCCACCCTGCCTAATGGACCCTGTGGCCTCACTCCCCGCCCCCTCCTCATGAGACCACCATCCGCCTGGACAAACCAGACTCTCAAAAAGGCAGAGCCCCCAACCTCCTCCCTAACCCATTAAAACAACGAATTAAAAATTTTAAAAGTCGCCCTTTCCATTTAAATTTGACCTTGGCTGCGCCATGCCACCTCTCGGGATCCCAGGATCCGCCATTAAGGTAAGCTGTCGATAACCCCACAGGCCAACTCAAGGACAAGGGCGAGTCCTGAAGGCCCGTAATTCTGCTAGCGAAAGTAAACCAGCATAAATAATAGATCATAAAATTCATAGTGGTAGATAGAGAGTGTCACGGCAAAGTGATAGATGGTGCACTGATGTCAAGAGTGCCTAGGTGGAGAAAAACGGCCAGGTATCAGTCCAAAGTCCACGCCACAACAGGCCTCTCACACCTGTTCACCAGAGAATTGTATCAATACAGCATCAGATGTGATTAATCTCTTAATACTGTTAAATGCTGATTGTTCCTTCCTCCCCAGATCCAAACAGCTTTTTATCAAGCAGGCGGTGCAAAGGTTCAGCAATGGATGCCTTTTGAGGTAGAAACATGTGATAAAAGTTAATGAGTCAAGGAAGGCTTGCAAATCTGTTTTGCATTTAGGTTTAGGGCTTCTTTGATTGCTTTAACCTTGGCATCAGTAGGTGTGTGCCATGCTTGTCAATCATGTAGCCCAGGAACTCAACCCTGTCTGTTTTAAGTGTGCATTTGTCTTCCTTGACTTTTAACCCCGCTTTTCTGAATCTGGTAAGGACTTCTCTGAGTCTTTCTTGAAGCTGAGTGTCATTTTCAGCAGAGATTAACACATCATCAAAGTAAGGCACTACCCCTGGCAGTCCTTGCAGCATTCTTTCCATAAGACTTTGAAAAATGCCAGGTGCCAGCTTACTCCAAATTGTAACCTTTTACATTTGAAGGCACCTCTGTGAGTCACAATGTTTGGGCCTCTGCAGTGGCATCATCAACTGTTAGTTGTTGATATGCCTGGGCCAAGTCCAATTTGGCAAAGACTGTACCCCTGCCAAGTGAATGTAGCAGATGATGCACAACTGGAACTGGGTATGTCTGCTGCAGCATGGTTCAGTGTCCCCTTATAGTCTCCACAGATTCTTACTGACCCATCAGCCTTGACTGGTGTGACTATGGGTGTTTCCCATCTGGTGGTGATCAGTGGGCTCTAAAACCCCTTGAGCAATTAATTTATCTAATTGTGCATCAATTTTTCCTTTAAAGCAAATGGAACCCTCCTGGGCTTTAAAGCGAATTGGGGCACCTTGGGATCTAGGTTGAAAGTGATAGGGGTCCCCATATACTTGCCGAGTCCTTCGCTGAAGACCTCTGGGAACTCAGACTTCAAGGACTCCTCCCATTCAGAGTTGCTCACGTGATTGATGCCAGTCACCTCGATGCCTAGTGGCTTGAACCACTCAAGTCCCAGCAAGCTTGGGCGATCCTTGTCCACGATGGTCAGAGGCAAAGCGTTTGGTGTGGCCTTTAAACTGCACGTTGAAATCTCTTGCTCCAACTACTGGAATCTTGTTCCCTTGGTAGTCTTTAAGAGTCAGTGCTTGCTTCTGGAAATGTTTCTTCTGAATGTTGGGAAGTAGCCTGTGAATAGTGTCCCATGACACCATAGATAAATAAGAGCCTGAGTCCACTTCCATTTGGCAAGGCCTTCCTTCAATGAACACCTTCACGTGTACTTTTCTGCTTCTCAAGGGTGAAGAATGACCAATAGTGATTGTTTGGTGAGTTTCATTCTTCCCATTTGCTTCTGAATTGCGCCCCATCTTTTCAATGAAGTTGTTGGGCTTAAAATCCTTTTCAGGAAATTTCTTCCTACTAGGTGGAGTTCTGGATGATTTGCAGATTCTGGCTAGGTGACCCCTTTCTCTAGCGTAGGCAGATGGTGTCTAAGAACTTGCATTCAGTGCAGGGGTGGCCCCCCCAGCCTCTGCAATAATATTCTTGCCTCTTCCTCCCAGGGTCTTTCCTTTTCTTCTCCATTCTGAGTCTAAAAATCCTTCCTCCACCTCACTGCAATCTGAATCAGAGTCTATTTGTTCACAATGGGCTGTTGTGGATTTTTCCACATCAGAATGGCTTGAGGCCTGGCTTGAGGCCTTGTTAATCTTTTTCATGGGCTGCTAAGGACTTGGTGGCTTCAGCTGAAACAGCTTCTTCAATGGCCTCTTTAAACATGATTTAGGTTTCATTAACAGTTTGCTTTGTAAGACCTTATCTATGAGGCCTAAAACAAACCGATCATGCATGGCCTCTTCTAAGTTGGTAAAGTCACAAGCACCCCCAATGTCCCTTAAACTTGCCAACGAAGTCATTAACATTCTCGCTTTCCCTTGATCCCATGGTAAAATTCGTGTCTCTTAATGAGGCATGATACTTGTGGGGCATAATGGGCTCTTAAAAGCTTCTCCAAATCAGGCCATTCCATTACCTTCAGTTCTGCAGCTCCTGCTAACGCCGCCATCTTGAAGACTGCCGGACCGCGTGTGAGAAATACCGCCCTCTTCCGCTCTCGAATGTCGTGAGGTCATTTCCTTCCAGGTACATCTGGAAGCGATCCACATACGATTCCCAGTCTTCCGCCGGATCGAGCGGGGCTGGGGTGTTCAGTGCAGCCATCTCTCTTCTGCTTTCTCGTCGTCTTCTCTTCAGGGAAATCCCACCCTCGTCGCCAGTGTTAAGTCTGCATGAAGAGTCAGACGCGAAGAGTTCCAGCAAAGAGTTTATTCAGTGACTACAGCTCGAATGGACCCGAGTTGGCTGGGCTACGGCTGCCTCTTATAGCCTGCAGCCGTAATTGCCAGCCAATGGGAGTGCAGGGTTTCTTCCCGCACTATTTAAACCAATACCATTTGACATTTTACAAGAACAGTTCAAATAAACCAATAACATTCAAACCTACATACATAACACCTACAATACATCAACCTTGCTCAACCAGGGTTGAAGTAGCATTCTCACACTTTCCCACACCATCTAAAATCTATCAGGCTTTGTCTCCAATTACCTGGAAGGAAAGTCAAATGTCTGCCTGAAAGAGAAGCAATAGATAGGGATCAGCAATGGAAGTAGCAAATTTCATGTTGGGATATTTTTTAGAGTGGAAAGCATTTCCTTGCAGCTACGTCTCTCCCTTTTATTTACATACCTTTGCTTATCTTTTGCAGTAGCCTGGCTCAGAGAAATTTAGCAGATGATTTTTCTTACTGCCTTGAAGGATACAGAAAAGTTCACTTGATTAACATCTCAAGGTACATATAAATGGCATTGTGTTAAGCTGACCCTACTAGCTTTATTGTAATTAGAATTTTGGTGAGATTCTTATCCAGATCCAGATTCTGATTCCAATATTTGAGACGCTGCCAAAGAGAAGAAGGCGTCAAGTTATTTTCCCAGGTACCCGAAGGCCAGACAAAGAATAATGGATGGAAACTGATCAAAGACAGATTCAACCTAGAAATAAGGAGAAATTTTCTGACAGTCAGAACAATCAACCAATGGAACAGTTTGCCTTCAGAAGTTGTGGGAGGGCCATCACTGGAGGCTTTCAAGAAGAGATTGGACTGCCATCCATCAAAAATGGTGTAGGGTCTCCTGCTTGGGCAGGGAGGTTGGACTAGATGACCTACAAGGTCCCTTCCAACTCTGTTAATCTGATGAGATCAAAAACCCTTCCACACTTGGGGAACAGCTTAAGTCTGTCTCTTCTCCCCCTGCTTTTGTTAAGCATCTTTTTCCATGAGTTAAAAAATAAATAATAGGAGAGGAACCAGGCTAGGATTCTAGGCAGTGGTGGGATTCAGCCAGTTCGCACCACTTTGGGAGAACTGGTTGTTAACCTTCTGAGCAGTTTGGTGAACTGGTTGCTGGAAGAAATAATTAGGGCACAGAACCGGCTGTTAAATTTTTTGAATCTCACCACTGATTCTAGGTGCTCCTTTTTAATGTCAGTGAAAATGAAGAAGGGTCAGCAGCACTTTTTATGTAATTTTCTATGTTTCTATAGGGGAGAAATCCTCACTCAGTTAAAAATGAAAGCTAGAACTCTGCGAGCACCCTGATGGGATATGTGGGTGCATCAAAAACTGGTCCCTACACACATTTAAACAAAACTGTCTGTAACTGTCTGTCTTGCAATGCAAGAGCGTACAAGGTTGGTGCCCACATCTTTTAATCAATTCTTGCTCTCTGGTGGGCTGTCTCATGGGCACTGGCCTGGCCTGCCTCCTTCTCAGCGCTCAGATTGATAAATAGGGTGCAAGTGGATGTCTCCTTAACATTAGCAGAGCTGCCATGGCTGCCTTTCACCCTGATTTCCCCTGGGCACACGTCAGCAATAGCAGTAATAAGCCAAAGGTTTTACATGCCCACCCACCTGTCTCCATTTAAACACACGGTTTCTTTTCTCCCTCTTCAGCCATTTCTTTAAAAAAAGTGGGAGAAGCTTTATAACATTAAAAATAAAAACACATAACCATGGGTCATTAATATACCAGTTCTCCACCTCCCTCTTACACAGAGAGTGGTGGGAGATGAATAGGGTTTCAACCCTAAGAATAAAGAAACAATGATCTTAAAAAAAATGCTTGGTTGTTCTGTCATAATAGCTGTGTGTCTCCTCCACCTCCCAAATCATGTCTTGTGCAGGGGACAAGAAAATCCACTGCCCCTCCTCCCCCGGCCAGCCCCTTTGCTTTGTTCACCCTAACATTCAGCTCCTTCTCAAAACCTAACCACCTGCCCCCCAGTCAGTGGGTCAATGCCACAATGCAGCACATCCTCCAGAGTTTCCTCTTTTCTCTCCCCAGCTGTCCTCCAGTTTAACCCCAATCAATCTCTGTCCAGCCCCATTGCTTCCTCACCCAGCTCTGCTCCTGCCCTGTGTCCTCGTCTTTTGGAATTCTTAAAGTTGCCCAGCCTCATCTACTGCCTATTTACAATCTGCCCTGCCCTGCCCTAGACCCATTCAGAATTGCCCCCACTTACAGAAATCCTGACCGACAACTGCAGTGGATGTGATCAGTATCAGATTCAAGGACAGGACAGGACAGCAAAAAATTGTCCTTTCTAGAAGGCCTGGGTGGAAAAGACTCCTATGCTTTTCACAGCCAGACAGAATTGAAATTTTGGCAGATGTAATGTGTCTTATAGCTTGGGTAAAAGCTTTACCTGTTGGACTTCCCTCTCTTGAAGAAAGCATATTCAGGAATCCTGGGTTAGGAAAGCAGCTTTTGGATTTCTCAGCATCAAATTTGTTTATTTATTTTAGAAAATAGTTATGGTCATCCATCTGATGCAGAAACTCTAGGTGGCTAACAACAATCAACAAAGACAATATAATAAAACCTCGATAAATCAGAATTAAGATCATCATAATACAATAACCAAGATGCAGTATAAGTAGTCCTTGACTTGACCTCCACTAAGCCCAAAATTTCTGTTGCTAAATGAGGCATTTGTTAAGTAAATTTTGCCCCACTTTATGACTTTTCCTACCTCAGTTGTTAAGTGAATTACTACAGGTAATTAGTAACACAGTTGTTAAGTGAATCTGGCTTCCTCATTAACTTTGCTTGTCAGAAGTTTACAAAAAGTGACATATGAGCCTGGGATACTGTAACTGTCATAAATAGTTGCCAAACATCTGAATTTTGATCACATGATCATGGGGCATGCTGCAATGGTCATAACTGTGAAAAATGGTCATAAGTCACTTTTTTCAGTGCCGTTGCAACTTCAAACGGTCATTAGATGAACTATCGTAAGTCAAAGACTGCACTTCATAAACCACACAAATCTCCACTACTACGCTGGGCTCATCAAACTTCCTGAGCCACCCTCTGAGGGAATTTAGTATTTACAACTTCAGAAGGCCAAGAGGGCTGGTGGAGCACTCCTGATCTCAGGGGAAAATATGTTATTGTTGTAACTGTTACTAATATTTAGAATTATTAAAGTCACTTTCCAAAATTCTGTGTCATAAGGCAAGCATGGGAAACATCAGCATAAAACAAAACCTCTGGATTATCTTTATATGGTTTCATGGAAGCTAATCCAGGAGATGGAAGAGAAATAGAAATAGATGGGACTAACACTTTTCTTTTACCAGGCAAGCATTTTAGGATGGAGAGCACATCATTTTGTAGATTGTAGATGTCTTTCAAACTTGGCACCTTTAAGGTGTGTAGACTTCAACTCCCAGAATTCCCCATCCAGCATGCTGGGAGTTGAAGTCCACACATCTTAAGGTTGCCAAGTTTAAAAGCACTGTGGTAGATGATGTGCCAGAATGGACATCACGGCAGAGGGTTTATTTATTTACAACATAGATGCCTTCATAGGACTGGGGGCTGAAATAATTGCATCAGTGGCTACACCTTGCAATTCTTTTTAATGAAAGTGCAGCCACAGCTACCCCAAAACAAAAATGCCACTCCTCTGTTAGTGGTTGACATTTTGTTAGGATATCCGTGCAAGAGTGTGGCAGACCCAAGTAGTGTCAGAGCATCGTGATATAAATTTTTCTTCCCAATTAAAATATTTAGACAATCTAAAATAATTTTTAAAAATCGCTAGAGGTTAAAAGCAGGGGTGGGATTCTACCAGTTCGCACCTATTTTCTAGAACCGGTTGTTAATATTCTAAGCAGTTGGGAGAACCAGTTGTTAGAAGAAATTACTCGCCTAATCCTGTAAGGAAGGTTGGAAGGAAACATTCTGGTGTTGCTTACAGAAACTGCCTCTCCGTTAACCCTTATTAGATTCTTGGCAGGACTAGACTTCCTGTCTCAGGAATGTCTCTGGAGTTTTCCCCCCCTCTTTTGCTGGTACTTTGCTTGTGTGGAGTGACCATTCAAAGTTACAATGGCACTGAAAAAGTGATTTTGACCATTTTTCACACTTACGACTGTTGTAGCATCCCCACAATCATGAGAGGCCAGGCGAGGAGATGCGTGCCTCAATGGGAGTGATATTGAGTTGGCCACGCCCAGCCAATAACATGACCACCAAGCCATGCCCACCCAGTCACATGACCACCAAGCCACACCCACCACCTAAGCCACGCCCACAGAACCGGTTGTTAAAAATTTGAATCCCACCCCTGGTTAAAAGCCAGATAAGTGCTAAAGATTCAGGGTTCTGTCAGTTTTCAACCGAAATGCCTATCTTATATTGCCCATGTGACTCCAAGAGGCAAGCTCTGTGGTTCTCTGTGGTTTTCTATATGCTTCTCAGTTAAAACTGGTGGGAAACTGTCATAGTCACCAGAATCACATTCACCTTTTTAGCTTCTGCTTGTTTTAAATTGACTCTTTAGTTCAGTCTTTACAGTTTGAGTTTTATTTGAACTGTGTGGTTCTTTTTGTAGCTTCAGAACAATTCTTATAAAGCAACACAAATTGAATAACTAAATAAGATTAGGA